>OMLP01045222.1:3400-18967 GCA_900302685.1 Spondyliosoma cantharus | reverse complement strand
GGCGAAGGCAGGGTACACACTGGATGAGTCGCCAGCTCATCGCAGGGCCCTTACTGATGGCAGAGGCTGCCACACAAGGTGCCAACTGCACATCAGGAGCAATTTTGGGGTTCAGTATCTGGCTCAAGGATACTTCGGCATGTAGCTCAGTTCTGCCCAGGGGAGCCGGGATTCAAACCAGCGACCTTCCGGTCACTAGTCGACCTGCTCTACCCACTGAGCTACAGCCGCCCTTATTATCCAATTCATTTTAGATCAATTTAAACAGGGTTATCATGCAAACAACAACCTCCCAGGGGCAGTTTGGGGTCGCCCACCGGAGTTCAGTTTTCACAGGGTTAAGGGACCTGACAAAAAAAAAAATATTTATTCTCAATATAAACCCAGGGGCAATGCTAAGCATCACCTTAACAGTCCTTCCCCCATAGCAATGTGAAAGTCTGACCTCCAGTTAAAGGAAATGTTTGGTTGCAGTTGCTGCTGATTTAGGTGGCACAACCAGTTATTAAATTTAAGTGGGTAAAGATGCACCATATGAATGTTTTTCAACCAACACCAATAATAACTTGCTCGTCATGGCTGATACTGTTAACATTACCGATAGGTTCACATTTTTTATTTTAAAAAGAATAGTGATAAATAGTCCATAATATAACACGTTTATCGATTATCAGTCCCGTACATATCGCACATCATTGTTTTATTCACATGGGGAATATAGGTGGGATAATCCTTGAATAAATGATCATGTAAAAGCTGTATTTAGTTCCACCAGGTTGTCCTCTTATATTTTGTTTAAAGGTCTGAAATAATTAAGTGTGACAAATATGCAAAAAGTAAAAGAACTCAGGAAGGAGGTACCTACTGTTTCACAGCACTGCATCATACAACAGATATATCGAGAACTGTGTCATTCCGTGGTCACAAAAGTGAAATCAGAAGTGAACAAATCTTTTATCAAGAGAGAGGACACTTCATTACAGTCAGCTAGATATTCCTCACCTAACCAAGAGGGAAATCATTTCGACACATCACATCAAAGCTGTGGACTAAAAAGCGGTGAATGAAGCTGCCGATAGGGGCTGGAAGGAGTTCTGAGGGCGTATCAGCGCAGTCTGCTCAGACTTATGTTATACTGAGTCACAGCTGTAAGACTGACCGCCTGCCACTGGGGTTTCATTACTCATTCAGTCATGTTCAACAGAAAACCTCCCATCACATATCGACATCTTTTTACTGAACATAACTGAGAGAAGTCGTTCAGATAAAAGGGATGTGTCTCCTCACAGTTTAAGGAATCATACAAGTGGGTTTAGCCTGTTTACTACAGATCACGTTTCTTCTTTACAATCACTTTGCAAACCACCAGATATTACATTTGTTTTCCAACTGCTTTGGCATCCATTAGATTCAATCTGTTATTGTCTGTTACAAATAATCAATTAGCAGACTCTGGAAACATGTGATGACCTCTCCGCTAGGTGTTCCTGCTCCTGTTTTGCTGGGGTTTTTTTGTTTTGCAGGAGCCGGGGTGGAGAGAGTCATGATCCACAACTGGACCCTGTGTGGTTCTCTATAAAAAGCTTAACACCAGCTCCTTTCTTAATGAAAGATTCCTCTGTCCCATTGTAGCTTGGCTATAGTTTTGTTTTGTTACAGACGTTCATAAGCACCCAAACATGCCCACATTATTGATTACTGACTTAGACATGTTCTTTCACACATAAATATGCTTTCTGTACATACAAAGGCAAACTTGCCTTTATGAAAGTCGAAGGGCCAGGCTGTGACAAACTCTTTCATGAGTCTACCAATTGATTTTTACACTGTACATACAGGAATGGAAGCAACTCCTACATAGAAAACTAGGAAATGTATGAAATAAAAAATGTATAAAACTGCACAACAAATATTTAAAAACTAACATAATATTCCCCTATAGATGCAAGGTGGAATAAGAACCATGCTAATCAAGCAAAAGGCTGCTCCTGGCTACAGTAAGTAAAAGGAAATGGACAAATGGGACTCAGGCAAGCCAAAAAACGTGAAATCAGAGACTGTTGTGCCCACTGAGACCTGTCTCCACCATGACATCTCGGATCAAGCTGGTGCACTCGGCTGGCGGCCCTTGTTCTGAGCCGACGAGGAGAGGTGGACTCTGTGTTTGTAACATCGATGCTTTTTGCTCACACAGTCACAGCGGATGGACAGTTTTTCCAAGATGTTTAACATCTGATATGAAGATGCGTTTTGCTGCCGTTTACAATTACCCCGACTCAAATTCTAAAGATGCTCTACGTGTTAATGTATATTTGTATATTAATAACTGTATATATCTTCTGTAATTTATGTAGCATGAAGGAGTTTATGAACTTTCATTTCATCATGCAATCCTGTGTTGTAAAATGATGAATTACCTTGTACCTTTTAAAAGACATTAAAATGCTCCCTAAAGCTGCAGGTACAGATAAGGGTATTTATTCTTTATAGGTTTCTCACAGGGAACTCACCTTGTAGAATTACACATAGTCATTTAGTCCACTGTTAATATTAAAATAATTATTTATGCAGTGCCTTATTTGTACGTTGTGTTTCCTGTTTCATAATTAGTCACCTCTAGCTACCCTAAAAAATGTTGTCTGAAATTCACTAAATGTGACCTTACTGTTAGCCTTTCTTTGCTGCAAACCTAATTTACATTTCTGACACCCACGTACTTTTAATACAATTCTGTTTTTAATACATTACGCCACACTTGTATTTGACTTTGTTTTCATCAGGAAAAAGAAAAAAAGGGTTTTTACTGTATTACACTTTACAAGCCTTCAATATTTTTCTTGCATCTTAACACTTTCCTCTCAGTGGAGAGCACTGAAGCACTCAATAAACCACAGCTGGATCATCAAGCACCCATAACCTTTTATCTAACCTCTGTTAAACCATAACATGATCTGCTCTAATCTATAAATACAAGACACACAAAAACATTGAAGCCAGCTGGGAAACGGAGTGAACTTTTACCTTCGACATGAATTTATACAGCCCTTTCAGAGCCGTATTGGGCGTGGCTATATTTTGACACCAGACACTGGCAGCATTATTCTAGTGAGGCAGTTCAGTGATTTAGCAGCAACAGCCACTCTTCATAGCAGGAGCAGCCGTCTTTGCATTTGACTGCATGGCAAATCAACCCTGCATGCTGCATACAGACAGAGATCTGACCCAGCTACTCACTGGACTGTGTGTGCTAGAGGAGAGAGAGAGGAAGGGGGGGGGATGGAGAACAGAGAAGCCGCGATGAGGATGCAGATAACGAGAGCAGAGTGTGCAGGAGATGGGAATGAGGGCAGAGTCAGGTGGGGAAGTGTAAAGAATGAATGTGAGGGATCAAAACGGAAGGGGGAAGTATAAGAACGTGCCGCAGAGACAAAGCAAAGGAGGATGGGAGAGTGTGAGCGAAAGACAGTCGAGAGGAGAGGGAGAGACGGGAGGGAGTGTTGGAGAAGAGATGAAGTATGGAGAGATGGTGACTCACTCCAGTGGTGGTAAAGCTCTGATTTATTCTCTCTGTCTTTTCTGGGTCATATACTGTGGGTGTATGAGGGTCTCTATTAGCACTTGGCCGCTTGGAGCAGAGACTTAACCAACTTTAACTTTAACACTGATTGCCTCTCTGAGAAACACTGTAAACTGTCAAGCTGAGATCAAAGTGCACATCCAACAAAAAAAGCCAAAAAAACAACAGAGCATGTTGCCCGCTATGGCAGGTAATATGTTAGTTAAAAAACAATACACACTATGTAAAAGTATAATTAATCGACTGAAATAAAACTGGAGGACTTACCCGATGACGACAATGACGAAATCCAGCATGTTCCAACCATTTCGCACGTACGCGTTCTGGTGCATCACCAAACCGTAAGCGATAATCTTCAGAAAGGTCTCGATTGTGAAAATGATGAGGAAGGCATACTCAACTGTTTCCTGCAGACACACAGAAAAAAGACAAATGACAGCAGAAGCATGCTATTAAAACAGCGCATTGGGGGATAACACACACAAATACAACATAACAAGAAATCAACCTGAAGTGAACAGTTCAATCCAACGCTGTAGTATTGACAAATGTGTGAATTTAGTTTTCATTTTCTGTATGTAGTTTTTCATGTTTACAAAGAGGTTTTATCTGAACCAGGCCATACAATAATAATACAGCAGCAATCATACCACAATTTACGGAAGAGGATTAGAGTTCTGACTCTCTGATTCAAGTCAGAATTCTGAGAATAAAGTCAGAATGAAGTGAGAATTATGGGTAAACTCCCTGTAAGGAACCAACTTCAGTGAGAGAGTGACATGAGAGAGTTACATGAAGTAACTATATATGTCGGATTTATTGGAGTTTCTGCGTGTTTTGCTCTTTCATTACTGCAATGGCTTCCTCTGGAACCCTTCGAACATGAACGTGTCTCCCCTCCTTCATGTAACTCTCTCACTGAAGTTGGTTCCTTACAGGGAGTTTACCCATAATTCTCAGAATTCTGACTTTTTTTCTCAGAATTCTGACTTTATTCTCAAAAATTCTGACTTTAATCTCAGAATTCTGACTTTAATCTCAGAATTCTCACTTTAAAGTCAGAACTCCCAAAAAAAATTCACATGTGGCCCTAATCCTCCTCCGTAACAATCACTGGTGTCGGGAAGGAAGAAAAAGGCAACATATTTACGGTCAACTATGTACAGTGATCTACCGTGTTATTTTTCGCTGGAGCAATAAAACATCAGACTGGAACAGAAAAAAAGCATCCGCACACTGAGTCTGTGCGGAAATCTGTTTAATGTGTGCACACCTTCTTCGAGGCAGCAAGAGGTTTCTATAGTATGAGAGGTTCATCCCTTGAATTTCCTTAATGCAGAACACTTGTGTTAATCGCTTGAACTTTTGTGGCTAAACATCAAGGGAACTGTAGTCCTAGCCATAGTGGACTACAAATTAAAGTCACAGTGTCTATAGAGACGGCTAAGATATATAAAGTTCACAATACAAGAGAACAATCGAGATAAATGATATGTAGAACATCAGGCTACAGCCCTCATAGAACACAGATCATATACAATCTAATGTAGTTTATTCATTACAAAACAATCATGTCAAAATCCTGATTAAGACCCAGTGGTTGCAGTTGGTTTAACGAGTGGATTCGTCCATTACAATAAAAATAAGTAAAAATACATAAAGCAGAGATTGTTGCTCACAACTTTCCCGTCATTGGAATAGGTTTCTGAAAATATAATACCTTCAATATAAATCACTTTTAAATTCGCACATCATTGCCACGTTATTCCTTTATTTCCCATCTTGTTCCCTTGTACCTATACTGTGTGTGTGCACCAGTATGTACTGTACTGGTACACAATTAGTACAAAAAAATGACACAGTAGAAAGGGAATAAATATGCTGTACATTGCAGGCCATGATTTCATCCCTGACAAAATATATGTTGTATTTTTATGAATATATTAGAATGTTATCAATAAACTAAAGCAAGAAATAAATTAAAAAGGCGCATGCACAAATGCCAGTGACTGTGATGGCTGCGATTAGTAAAGTAAATCAACACATGGGATATTTTTTGATTAGTTACTCATTCTTGTTGAGCCACAGAAATGGAGAATGGCTATACAGTAGAGTTCAACAGCGTAACGTGTTTTTATACTTCAACATCAGAAAGTGCAATCAAACCAAAAGGTAGAAAAAACACTCATCCAGGTTTACGGAATGTTGAGCCACATTGTTTAACCAGAGCAGCAAAATCCCACCTTGACCTCATTCTGATCTGGCTCTCACATTGTCCAACACTTGTCTCGGCACATATTCACAGAACACCGTGGGACCCATGACAATATGACAATCCTATTTCTTAGTTTTTATCCGGTATCATCTTAAGACTGGGCCACAAGCTGTTTGACTTTATGATTAAAGCCAAGCCAAATGTGCAAAGCCTTAAAAAGTTTGAACGTTTTGCAAGTGAACACACCATATAATGTAAAGTGGATGGACAGCTGACCACTGAAATGCCCGGACCATCTGAATAACTATGTTATGGTGTGTGCTGTGTCAGACTTGTTGTGTCTCGTTTCGTTTCCTTGTTGTTTCTCCCTACCTGTTTCCCCCCTCCTTTCCCCTCACCTGCTCCTTTTTCCAGTGTGTGCGCTCGTAGGCGTGATGTTGCTACTGCAGCAGAGAGTTGAGATGACTTGATGAATCACCTGCGCTTCATCAGCTGCCACTAAATAATAATAATCTTCTCTTCACTCCGGTGCCAGATTGTTCCGTCTCTGCAGGTGACTCTCCACGATCATTCAGCATAGTATCTTGTGTTTTTTTGATCTTGTGTGTGAATTTGTGGATGTCTGTGTTTTTGACTCTACTTTTTGCTTGGTTTCACGTGCAGATATCTCCGGTGTCTCTCTGCTCAGCTCTCTGCTCCGTGCCTTCTCTAGCTCACCTGTGTTGCCAGCTTCTTCCCGTGAGATAACCAGCGAGACTGCTCATCCCTGGCACTCATCACCACCTGCTCACCACCTGCCTGCCCTCGTCTTCGTCATTCATCTTTATTGTTGAAATAAACCCCTTAACACCAAACCGCGTGTCTCTGCGTCTGGGTCAGCCAGTAACAAAACATTAAAAACTAGTCAATATTCTGTACTTGTAATCCAAAAAGAAGAAAAAGAAAATATCCTGTTCTCACGTGCTTTGAATATGAATTAATAATATGTGAGATTAGAATAAATTGCACAAGCTTTCTCAGCCAGTAATCTTTTGCAAGTCAGCATTTTGCCTGTGTGAGAAAAAAGGCAAAAGGAGAATTAGGAGTACTGTATATACAGTAGTTTAGGTATTTCTTCTACTTATCTGTATATGTTTATTTTTATTCTACATTTGTTGATTTCACAATGGCTTTGACAATGTGAACGTCTGTTTTCAATGGCAACAAAGCTCCATTGAGTTTGGGAAAATGGCATGGAATGGGTGAAAAAAGTGAAAGAACCAGTCCGAGATCTCTCGCTCACTGATGCATGAATGTATCTGAAAATGGTTAAAGAAAAAAGGGGCTAGCACACTTTGAACAAATGACTCTGTTTAGAGGGCATGTGGAGATTAGATTCAGTGATGTAACTCAGCAGTGCGCCTTTCTCAGGTTGTTTCAAAGACAGGCGGGACACGGGAACAACCGAGCCATCAGGTCGAGGTCGACTGGAAGTGAAGCGGACAGCAGAGGCACGCGTAGCTGTGTGAAGGTGGTGTGTGCAGTGAAATGTGTGAGATGCTGGAGGTTGGACACACCACAGGGTGAGTCAGCTGTTCAGGACAGTCCTGGGACCTCCCGGGAGATATGCAACCAGAGAGAGGCTCTCTTCATCCTTAATGCATGAGGCAGGTCAACGAAAAACCCTGCACACAGGCTGGTATTCGTAATATGTGTCTGTCAACACAACATTCATTTAACTTTTCACTCGGGATGCCCACAGGGTTCTTTTTTAGCACACAATACAGACAAAAGCAAAGAGCCACACACACATATATAACATCATATACTGTACATAATAACCTCTTCCGCCTGAGGGAGTCCTTAATCTCCTGCTCTGTGTTCTCTGCGGACACCATAAATGCAGGAGCACAGAGGGCTGTGGGGCTCGTTTTCCCAGCAGTTTGCTGCAGATTGTGAGAAGCACTTAGCCCACAATAAGAGACATGGGCCTCTTTGTTCGTGAAGTAAAAGGTTGAGTTAAGCTTAAGGCTGCTGCCTCTATGACAGAGCAAGTTCGGCCCAGAGGGACTGGAGGGAACAGAGCTATTCAGACACAGACGCAAGGAAGTGACGGTGAGACAAATGAACCATTTTAGAGACTTTTACAGAGCAAAAGGAACAAGTGCTGCTGCGGTAAAATAGGGCTTCAGTTAATGAGTACAAATAAAGATGAAAGAATTCTGAAGACATGCCTGTCAAAAACCTATCAAACAAGAACCCTGATGTGGACATATTTTCTACGTGAATTTAGATTTAAATTCATACATGTATGTTTCTCTTGAATTGTCCACAGCACGCATACATGACACAACTTAGTAACAGCGGAGGATCTTAAAAGCCTTGTGACTCTAACCCCCTTTCTTTCCTTCTTTTAAATGTATTACATTGTTTGTTTTCAATACTTTCTTTGTTCATTGTTCCTTGTTTCTATTTGGGCTTTGCAATCTGTTGACCTTTACTAACTGTAGAAAATCCTTCAGTGTTATAATACTGGGTCAGAAGTTCTAGCATCTGCTTTAATCCCTTTTCCATTAATGGTTTTCACTTTGTGTCCTTTACTACATCCTTGTGTTTATTTCAGTATACAAAGAGGAAATTTATGCTGCTATCGGGAAAACAATCTGCGGGGTGGCCGTGGCTCAGGTGGTAGAGCGGGTTGGCCAATGTTTGGAGGGTCGGCGGTTCGATCCCCGCCCTTGCCAATTGTGTCATGGTCGTTGTGTCCTTGGGCAAGACACTTCACCCACCTTGCCTCGTGTGAATGTGTATGACTGCTGTATGTTTGACGTGGTGGTCGGAGGGACCATAGGTGCAGAAATGGCAGCCACGTTTCAGTCCGTCCACCACCGGTGATGATGAATGGAACCTGGAACCCTGTCAGGCGCTTTGAGTGTCTTAAAAAGCGGCATACAAATCCAATCCATTATTATTAATCTGCAGTGTTGAAATATTCTGGAATTCTGAGAAAAGACGAGTCAACAGACATATGGAGCATCAATAAATGTCAAACCTTCATGCAGACTTAAGTTCAACTGTGCAGTTCTGTCAGGAGATGCAGGGACTAACGTGTAAATAATACGTGTCATTTGTTAAGAGTGGAGGACAAGTTTGCTAGCGGCTAGCCAATGCATGCATTGTAAAATGTCATAGCCTTAAGCTAACAATGGTGACAGGCAAAAAATATTTTTCTCCTTGACATGTGTCGTGTGCATCGAAGTACACTTACTTAGCCGGTTACAATTATTTATGTGTTGTTATTTCTTTATGACCAAAAGCAGAAATGAAAGTGGTGGCAGCTTCTTCTGTAACTGATTCCTTTAATTGATCTGCCACATTACACATTGACATTATTACAGTGCGTGTTTATTACTATAATTGACTGATATATTACTGATTGTATGTCTACAGTTGTTTGACTAAAGTAATAACAAAAGAGAAAGTTATATATTTCCTTCTGTGTGGTCCACAGCAGTAATTAAGTAATAATTGTAAAGATACTTAGCCCAGCATGTATTACAGCATGTGACAGCAGCTTTTCCAAGGCACGGTAAATGTATGCAAATTGCCACTCCCTGGTTCATGAAAAGCGTGTTAAATATAACAGCAAATGATAACCATTCGCTCTCAATTAACCAGCAATTTATCCAATTATCAGCATGTTCGACTGCAGAAGCAGGAATAGAAAGATAGAGGAAGAGGCAGAGAGAAAGAGAGTGAGGAGAGAGGCCGTTGGGGATGACCATAAATATCTCTGACTCATCTTAGTTTATTTGTGCTGTAAAGAGAGTCACCGTAGTATGTTTCCTTTTCTCATATAGTTCACGCGTATCATCAGATCAGCGACTAACATGTTCACTGCACATGCTGCTGTTCTGTTAGGTATACACCACAACATGATACATAACACACTCACGCACACACATGATTGTGTCCTAAAATGCACGCTAACTGCACATAATAAAAGCAGGAAACCACACGGCACAGTACATGTTCCTCCTCAACCCCCACAGCCGTACAGACCGTCCTTTTGCCACAGGATGAGTGTTCATGTCTACAGGCACGACTCAGCTCATCTCACACACTCACAGGGCTCAGATCACCATATGACAAAGGAAGCTAACCCGCTGAACCATGCACTCTTCTACATAACTCGCCATATGATCGAGCCATGCGGACTGAGGCGATGTAAACCTATTAAGGATTCAGATGGGCCTGTGTGCAAACGTCAGGAGGCTCTGTGCGTCCTCCTCCAGACTACACACAGAAAATCACCAATTCAATTTTGTGCATGCACACTAATAAAGAGTGGAAATGGAGTCTTAACATTACAATAAAACAGCGTGACTTGCAATTATAGCATCATTGCATGCATTATCATTTGTTATCTAAGTAGAGCTGTTTTTTAAAGTCCAGCCTCCTGAAGTGAGACAAATGATTCAACAAGATAAGGCATCTTAATAAAAAGCTTAAGAGGTGTTGGCAGTAGTTTTACATCACCTGCACAGAGCCAGGAAAGGTTGTAACTAGTCTTTGTGTTAAGCTAAGCTAAATGGCTGCTGGTATTAGCTTCACATTTGGCCTATATTCACGAAAGTGATATCAGTCGTTTCACAAAACCCAGCAAAATAAAAGCATTCTCATATTGTCGGAGATGTTTTTTTTTTATATTGAGATGCAGAAAAACAAACACAAAGCCTGGAGATAGAATGACATTAAAGGGAGAATGACAAAGTCAAGTTGCAATTTATTTATATCAGGGGCTGCCAAAACCTTTTCTATTGGAGGGCCAAAACTGAAATTTAACAGTGGACCTCCGGAGCCTAAAGCAAACACCTAATGTCTGAATATGCAAATTTTGATTTTAGGGAAGACCTGGGATAAAAAAAAAAAGGAAGATCCATTTTAGAAATGCTTTAAGTTTTCTCTCTTGTGTTTATAACATAAGCAATATGTGGATCTATTCTTTTCTTTACCAGGATAATGTTTCAAAGTTCCTTACATTCATTCAATTGTCTCTTGGGGCTCCCGTAAATTCATTGAACAAGATCGTTCACGTGATAGAATTCTTGTGCAATGTGTCAGCGATTGCGGAAAAAAAATTTGATTGAGGATCTAATATATTCAAAGAGCATTTTTACCTCACAAAACTAATATAGCAAATATCTGACAGGCCTATTCAAACCTCATGGCAGGCAAGACTTTAGGCAGTCCTGATTTAGACACAGCTTCAAAATCAAAACATGATAATCTAGAATATGATGTAAACTAACCAAAATGTATAAATTAATCCTGCATAGACTGCATGACTGAACCTTACTGAGTCTAAGCTTTATCATTTTAAATTTATCAGGAGACACAAAGTCATTCAGCTGTAACTTACTGTGCAGTAAATTACATTAAGAAGAACCAGATAAGTATGTTTGCCTTAATCTGCAACACAAACAAAAACGACACAAAGAGACATATAAAAATTAATCTTGAAACCACAAACAACATCAAGAAAATACTAAGAGCACAGCCAGGATGCCAGCTTACAAAGGTCTCATGTACCAATGAATTAGTCAACCAGGCACTGCAGTCAAACTGACTGAAGGTCTGTAATAAATCTCAATATTTTACGTTAAGTAGTGACGGCAAGAAGACTTTGGAAGGAGGCCTAAGGTCATAAAATATCTCCATATTCCATTACTGGCATGAGGTTGAAATGGCTAAGAGAGAATGGAAAATGGAAATGATTTATTATAGAGGTTTCTTTTTAATGATCGGTGTGTGCCCGCTTGTCAAATTGATATATTAAGCACATTTTCAATGTAATGATGTAAGTTTAGAAGGTTAGGCTTTTACATGAAATTTGAGTCTTCCTCCTGTTTTAAGGGAAAATTTCTCAAGATGGCAAATATCTGCCAGACACCATGACATAAACAGTACGTTACAGCCTGTAATTTAAAGCGTTGCCCCTTTGTTCTATCCATGACAAAATATGGTATGTTGTATTTTTATAAATACATTAAAATGTCATGAATAAACTAAACCAAAAACTAAATAAAAGAAGTTGCATGTTGTTGCAGAAATGCTAGTACCCATGATGGCTGCAGTGAGAAAGCATCAACAAATGCTTGTTAAGCCATAGAAGAGAAGGATGACTGTATATGATTCAGTTCACCAGTGTTACATGTTGATTTTCTTTAACATCTGGGAGTCCAGTCACTTCAAAAAGTAAAAAGAAACTTGTTCAGTTGTCCTACTTTATTATGGAGTACGGAACAACATTGTTTAAGAGCAGCAAAATCTCACCTTGACCTCATTCTGATCTGGTTTTCACACTGTCCAACATTTGTATCAGCACATATTCACAGAACACTGTAAGAACCGTGACAATATGAGAAACCTTGACTACCATTGATAGTATCTGAGAGGTATCCAAGTGTGAAAGATGACAAAAAGAGTAGTTTTATTTAGTGCCATGCAACATCATTAAGTGAGGACAACACAGGTAATTTATTTTTAACTAATATAGATCCCTGTGAAACTTCCCTGGTCAGCAGTTTACATCAAGTTTCCTGAAACTTTATATCTAAGGGTATCCCAATGCTTATGTTAAGTAGTGAAGGCATGAAGACAATGGGAGGAGGCCTGTGGCCATAAATTATCTCCATATTCTATTACTAGCATGACGGTGAAACAAGGAGTGAATGCAAAATGGAAATGATTAACTACAGTACTTCTTTTTCATTTTTAGTAGGACCTGACCTATACTCTGAGAGATTATGATAGATATCAGTCAATATATGCATATCATTTGCAATGAACACTCTAATGTGGTTATAAAATACTTGTAACAAAGAACAGTGACAGATTATATTACAATTTAACAATAAACATTATTGTCTAAAACAACACCAATGCACTAGAACAATAGACTTATGAGGAACTCAAGAATTAGGGTACTGCCAAAACTGCCGAAACTGCTAACACTGCCGATACCGATATCTGTAAAAAGGCCAATATCAGCCGATAATATTAGCACCAGTACTACATCAGGCTCTATTTTTGAGTTTTTTGGCTTTACACAGTAACAGTATAGTGTAGTATCACATCATGTGGTTTAAGCTTGCTTGTGAAAGTGACGAGTAAAAATGTTAAGCAAATTTTAATGTAATAATGTAAAGTTATAAGATCGGGCTATGACACAAATTAAAGTTTCTGTCTCCAGTTTTGAGAAAAAACTGGTCAAGGTGGCAAATATCTAACAGAAACCATTGCATAAACTGTGTATATGTTAGTGCTGCAGCTAATGATTATTTTCATTATTATAAGTATTTCCCCAATCATTCATTTAGTTATTTTGTTAAAAGTCATTGCAATTGACCAAAGCCAAAAGTAACACCATAAAACTTTTTGGTTATTGCAATCCAACTGTCAAAAAGTCAAAGGTATTCAGTTTTAGTGTTGTCATGATACTGGAAATTCTAACTTACAATATAATACCTTGAAAATGATTGATAATTCATATTATATTTGATGCCATGAAGAAAAACTGAGGGGATAACATTTAAAGGCAGGAACACACCGGGCCAACCGTTGGCCGTCTGAAGCATTTGGGGAGACTCGGATGAATTCGGGAACAAATCTGTTCGGTGTGTTCAGCTGCGTTGGAAGCTTTTGGAACCGCGCGGACAGCGTCTGCTCCGATTCAACATGCGAAATCTGAGGAGGTTGGCTGTCGGCTGTCTGAGCCATTGGATTACTCTGATTGGTTGTGTGCGAGCTGTATGACCATTCTGATTGGCGGTGTGCTAGCGAATCAGCGCGGTGTGTGGGAGGGGCGGAAGTGACGTTGGTAAACAAACCACATAACCACATCTTCGTATAATAATGAGCCCGAGAGCACACAACGTGAGTGTCAGTGTCATCATGTTTCAAGTAATGCCAAGTATTTAGTCCAAAACGTCTTCTCGGGTCGAACGAATACTGAACCAATACTGTGTGCTCTTTGTTTTTATATGCACTCCATTCCGTCATTTCCTGTTTTCATGTGTTGGAGTACTGGCACGAGAGTAGTGCCACCCACTGTTAAGGAGGCTTATTGCATCTCACGCTACTGTGGAGTTGCCAGCACGTCAATGCGGTATGTTCAATGCAACTTTTCTGCCGAACGGGTCAGACGAGAGGCAACGGAGTGGTCGGATAAAGGCAGCTGGACATTGGTTTCAGTCTGGGCGGGCTGTGGGGGCTTTTGTTTAAAAATAAATATAGCAAGGACAAAAGGTACTTCTTGTGAATCAATTATCTGAAAAAAAGCAGTGAAACCCTTTCAAAAATTCCGAATCAATATCTATACTATTCAAGGACAAAGAAAGAAACAACATTAATCTAAGAAGTTAGAACGAGAAAATGTTTCCATTCAAGTGTTTAATGTAGATTTATTTTCTGTCAAACAACTGATCAATAAATTCACTGATCATTGCAGCTCTAATACATATATATATATATATGAATTCTCTACCATCTACATAGTGCTGGCTATGAAATGTATTTCTGATCACAAGACCACCTGAGTGGAACTACATGTGCATGTGAAGAGCGCATCTGAGCGTGTGGCGGTGAGCCCGCAGTTACATGAGTCAGAGTGACATCATCCATGTTTGCGACCAGAGCGCTTACAAGCAAACACAACAAACTACGAGCAATAAAAACCAATGTCAACACAAGCCATATGTAGAACAGTAGAGCGTACACATGCTACACGTATACAGCAGCGAGATGTCATAGCAGCCAATACACACACTTTAACTGTTAACCAAGTTAATCTGTCAGTCATTGGACGGTCTGAGTGCCGATATCACAGAAATGTTATAATGTCATTTTGCATCTGATTCTGCACATATTGAGCAGACATATATTCTGTAGGACTTCCCACATCTCCCTCTCTGCTACATCTCCCTCCCCCATGCTCGCTCCATCTCCTGCTATTTCTCTTCCCTTCCCCTGTCTGTATGGATCAGTCAGTGCCATCCAGCCAAGCCAGGGGGGCTGAGGGCAGCCAACATTTAGTGCTTCTTCACCGCCTACTCCTGCAGGTTTGCACAGTAAATAAGTGTGCTTGAGTGTGCGGTCTATATCGGGATGCCTGTTCAAGTGTGTGTTATGCATACGGTTTGTGTTTATCTTTTGCATCTTTGAATAAGGCCTGCTGCATCACCAGCTGTTCCTACGTACAGTAATTTCACATTTTATCGCAGGTTATTTATAATTCCCTGCTGTTTCTCCTCAGGACATAGTAAATTGTGTGTATAGAAAGTCACCCTTTTGTCTCTACATTGGTTTTGTTGCTCGGATGTGTTATACTTAACTACTGAATAAATCCAGCGATGAAATGATAACTGCAGTGCTAAAATGTCTTCTTTCTACTCAAATGCATTCAATTGAACTCAGTAGCTATGACATGAAAAACATAATGTACTGCACATCTGCTCTTTTGCCTTGTTCTTAATCGCTCTATATAGCTGAGCCCATGTGTTTGTATGCACAGCACATAAATGAATCCTTGTGTAGCGCATGCGTATTCACAAGTTTATGCGTGTGTGTGTGTGTGTGTGTGTGTGTGTGTGTGTGTGTGTGTGTGTGTGTGTGTGTGTGTGTGTGTGTGTGTGTGTGTGTGTGTGTGTGTGGGTGAGCATCAAACAGCCAGTGATAAGAAAGGGAAGTGTGGGCGATTGCGCACGGTGCACCATCCAAGCTTTTGCAGGCACGG
>OMLP01045221.1:23114-33878 GCA_900302685.1 Spondyliosoma cantharus | reverse complement strand
GCAAAGACTTCAGTTTTCCTGTAAGTGATCAAGCTGAATGAATTATACATTTTGGATCAGTTATTAATATATGTGATTTGACACTACAACGTGTGTGTGTGTGTGTGTGTGTGTGTGTGTGTGTGTGTGTGTGTGTGTGTGTGTGTGTGTGTGTGTGTCAATGAAAATAAGAGCTCATAGATTAACAAGGGAAATCAGTATAAATGCATTCCACTATCTTTCCTTTTCATTGTATTGCTCTGTTTGAACAGCAGGGGGCGCACTCATGCAGTCAAGAAGACAGACTCCTGTTAGTATCAGTCCCACCTGAGTTCTCAGAAGACCAGCCTGACTCTGCCTCTGACTGGTTGGCTTAGTTTCTGGCAGTGTTTGAGCTGTAGTAAGTCTAGGCCCGTCACAGGTCAGGCTGCCATCTGGCTGCCCTGCTGATGCACCGCCACCCAGTCTGTCTGCTCTACGTAACAAGCCCAGAGACACTGCAGCTGAGCCAGCCAGTCAGTGTGTTCACTGGTGGGGCAATTACAGCTCACAATTTGCTGCATCAGCTCCACCACTGGCTGTTTGTTTTATAAACCAACTGTGAGATAAACACAAAGTCAAGCCCATTAACACCAGACAGCCACTGTATATACAGTTAGGAATAATAATATGTCAGTTACGATGACAGAGAAACTTTCATGGGCCGCGGCAGCTGCTGGACAACCAGAGGGAGGGAGGTATTGCTACTTATTGCTTGTTGCTGCATTGCTTTGCAGTTGTACATAGTCCAATCATTAATTGCCAAATCATGGCTACTTTTAATTTACTATAGAAGGAAAGCAGAAGTACCTCAAGATCAAAAACAAATGGTATATGTATAATATATGCTTTGCACATTAGATTATTATTATTATTATTATTACTAAAGGACATTGTTCAAGTCATCCTTGTTTTTTTATTATCATGATGAGTTTTTGGCATCGTGATATCCCTAGTTTTTGAGCAACCAATTTACACAGCACTAAGGTATCAAGGTAAAGGTTGGTTTATTTTACATGCTTAGAACACTGGATTGCACAATAAAGTTGCTACCCCTGATTCCCAGGAGCTTAAAAGATTTTGGCAGCTCCACCGATGTAAACGCATGTGTGTGTTTGTGTGTGTGTGTGCTTCCTTTTTCTTCTAAAATCAAAAAATGAATCTTTCAACTATGATTTTGCTTATGTTGAGCAGCAGAATATTCTCTGTCAACTACCTTGGAAGATTGTTCATTAGTGGCATCATCCACAAACACAACAGAGTTCTTACCATGTCAGGGATTGCGGTCATAGGTATGCTGCGTGAACAGGAAGGGGCTCAGCACACAAATCTAAGAGGCTCCAATCTTGAGCACCAGATTGGAGGAGGTGGCGCCACACATTTAAATTGTCTGGGGTGTGTTTGTGGGGAAGTCCATTATCCAGTTGCAGAGTGCAGTAGTCAAGGCAAGAGTGTTAAGTCTGTGTTTGTTTGAGATTCATGAGGGCAATAGTCTTGAATGCTGAGCTGAGTTTATCAAACAGCTTCTTATGTAGGCTCTGAATGCAATACGGTGAGGGCCAAGGCTGGCTGGTGATTAATGAAACAGTTGGGTTTGTATTACCTGGTCTATGCACAGGAGCCTCTGATTACAAAGCTAACGAATTAAAAGCTTACCTTTTGGGGGAGAAAAGGCTGAAGGTTATTGAAAAGTCCTTGAGTAAGTTGTCAGGTGTAGTGTCTTGGTGTCCTGTGGGCAGTAGAATTCTCTCTGAATGATAACCTCGGTGTGTCCTATGTTTGTTCTCCTTCAGATCAAAGTTGTTGCCATGCACCCTATGGTGATGTTAATGACCGATGTTATTGCTCACAGTCAGTGGAAACATGTTGAATTAAAACCTCAACTGAGTCCTCCCATAATCCATCAGGGATTTCTTACTGTGGAGAAGGAACAGTTTATTCATTTTTTTCAGCTTATTTAACACGGACAATTCACAATCCAGTCTTTGCACAAGGTACAGTATAGCTTGAATCTGTTGCCCCTGCCATAACTTGCTTGTCACTTGTGCAAAAAAGGAATGCTATCTCTGCTGGAGAACAACAGTGACATGGAAAACAACGATACCAACAAAGAAGAAAGTTCTATCCTCGCTCACAGACCGCAACTCAAATGGATTTTAAAATGGATTTTACAACTGAACGTTTAATCACTGACCATCATGTGTGAGAGCGATGCATGCTCGCACAACCTTTTCATCAATTTCATAATTCATTGAATTGAATGCGCTGGTTATTTATCTTTATCACTCTAAATCAGATAATACTGTCAACCGTGATTAAACCATCATGTCTTTCAGCATAAAATGTTCTATGAATTATATATGAACGTTCCGTAAAAATCTTTAAAATATAGAAAGGAATAAAACTGTAAAGTCTGATGTCATTAAATCCTACTGAAGTAACAAGTAGAGATTTCTGGCTCAGAATATTAGAAACAATGGGTACAAAATATTAGCAAAAGATATTACCAATGAAAAAAGTTTTCAAATATTTTATGTTTAAATACGCAAACAAGTGTATCTTAATAAAAAGTGTCCAGAAAAGAAATTACAATGGAACGTTCTAATTTGTATTTCTTTTCACCAGTCCAAAAGCAGCGCATTTCATGGAAGCAAAATAACTCAGAATCTCAAACTTCTCATCCCAGCTCATGAAAAAAAGAAGATTTTTACTTATGCGTCTCCTAAACACATCCTAATTTGACATGTCGCTAACACCAGGAATTTTCACGCCAAATGCTCACAGCCACATGTAAACCAGCATATAACACAAAGTTGTTCATTGACCTCGGCAGTGAAATCCTGTATGATAATGGATGGGATAATGCAGCGCACAATTACTGCAGCTCAGCCCTGAATGAGCTGAATGCTGCAGCCTGCTGGGAGACAGACTTGGTGCAGCAGTAATACTGGGCTCACACAACAGGAGTTTTAAATCTTAACAGATTTAGAAATCGGGTTGCATCACGCATATAAGGAAAATTTCACATATGTCTTCCTTTCTTATCTCAAACCTGCACAAACTATAAGATTTAATAATGGTGCACACATGACAGGATATTATTAAGATTAGCATGCCAGAGGGAGCCATGCAGCACCTCATGTGACCTCTCTCACATGGTCTCTTTGGAGGCTATTGCATCCAAAAAGGAGACTATGACTAACAGCTTGCTGTAGAAAGAACAAAGAAATACTTTTTGGTGAGTAAAAACAAAAGCAGGAGAAACAAGTCTGGATTTAGACATGGTCACGGAGACACAGTCAACATGCGTTGTCTATTGTTCTGCGAGAATTTAAAGGGATATTCCGGTGTAAATTTAATCCATGGTATAACACACCATGACAACTGAGTAAGACCCCCCCCCCTTGAGAGATCAAGTTTGCCAACCTCTAGCTTATGTAGTTTTAGCATCCTCAGAAAAGACCGCACAATAACAATACACTGCAGTCTATGCCACCAAGAAACCGCTATCACAAAGCCACTCATAGCCACAAATAATGCTCAGAACAGCACCAAACTTCAGCAACAGTACAAATAGAGTCCCAGCACATAGTTCGAGGCATCAAACATCTGCTAGCTTTGCCGGATTTGTCGGAAGAGAGAACACAACTCACCCGTCTCCTCCAGCAGCTTGCTCGTTGTGGGGAAGCCCTGATTACCGCTTACTGAGTGCAGTTAGAAATGCTCAATTCCGTTCTTTTCCCTGTCAGCTCTTGATAATAACTGTTATAAACTGGTAAGCAAGACACATATGAATTTTGATCCACTGCACTCGGTAATCGACTCACAGGGCTTCCCCACAACGAGCAAGCTGCTGCAGGAGACGGGTGAGTTGTGTTGTCTTTTCAATAGAAATCTGGCAAACCTAGCAGATGTTTGATGCCTCGAACTATGTGCTGGGACCCTATTTGAGTTGTTGCTGAAGTTTGGTGCTGTTCTGAGCATTATTTGTGGCTTTTTGGTTCCTTGGTGGAGGCATAGACTGCAGTGTACTTTTAGGTGGCAATTCTAGTATTGCTATTTATCCGCATCTATTGTGGCATATACTGTTTAAAAGTCGACCAGGGCTTAAAGTTTATGGTAAATCTATGAGTCTGTCATAAAGTGGAACTGTTGATCAGAGTTTTGCTCTCTGTGGATAAGGTGCTGGGTTGTGTCCTTGAGTGTGCCCTTCAGCTGGCCGCACAGCTGCCATACCCTGAGAACGGCTCACTACACTGTAACTCCATCTGCCAGAGTGGACTCTCGCAGGGCAGACTGGCACTGAGTTTGACCTATGCTCGTGACTCCTGCCCTTGTCGCCATGCCCTCTCCTGGCACTTAAGCCAAGCCCAGTCTGCTGTGCAGAGGCCCACTCTGCGGAGAAACAGACGGTGTTATGTAACAGAATAAATGGTGCAATGGATTGAAGAAGTCTCAGGAATTTTCTTTTTGCAGTCACCTGAGAGGTGTTGCTGTAAGGCCAGACAAAGCGTCGATGACACTTTAGCTACGATTTACGAAACCCTTTGGACTATTCACATATTAACATTTATTCCACAATGAAAAGAAAAGCCGATTTTGGGCAGTGTTTGCAACGCTGTCGATTTAAAGACATCTAGGCAAGGCGTCACTTTGTGCTGAAAAGTAGATGGGAGATAAAGGCTCAGATCAAAAAACAATTTGTAAATGGTCTTGATTTTAAAGGTATAAGGTCAGCGTTGATAATTACAGCAGTAACAGTTGCATAATGGAACATAAACAGGGCACTGCTTATTACAGAGTCAACTAAATAAGAATATTCAGCATAAAATGCACAACAATATTGACTGCACAATAGTCACACGTATGCATTACATCGACAGCTGCTCAAAATATTAAATCAACTCTAGAAGTAAGACGGAGCTGACTGAAACTACCATGTAGTTTCAATGCTGCATATGTCCTTTAGAAACATTAGAGAGTAGAGCATTCACAAGTGTTCAAGGATCACGTTCAACCAATCATGACTTATTCTTAGCATAAGGTGAAAATATCTGTAGATGAGCTCATGAATTAATTTGGAGAAATAAAACAAAACAAACTAAAATCACTAATACATTTTTTTTGCTAATGCTGCTAATTATTTTATACATTTCACACAATTAAAGGGCTGGAATTCTGGTGCTAAAAAGACAGAATTGTGGGCAGTTTAGTTCAGACACATTTTTTTTTATTACAACATGTTAGGACTGTGTGTATTATACAGTGTGAACAGTGATGTCATCAGGCTCAGATATAAACAATGTTTTTTAAAGCCCTCCTGTACATGTAAGCTATGATTAGTAAGATTTAAAATTTGAATATTACAGACACTCGGATGATGTCAGCACTCATAATACATACATCACAGAGCGATCTGCCCTCTTTCACATGGAAAGTAAGGAAGAGTTGTGTACAAAACTAATGATTATATATTGTCATATAATGGAAACATGGACTGCAGAGAAAAACGTGTTAATCAGACAGCCACATGGTTTCACAGGGCACAGGGTTTACAAAGTACAACAAACTGAGATCTTCAGTGTCACTGTCACTTGGTGCAGTGCTTGATACAGCAGGATCTTCCAGCTCTGCAGGCCTGGTCATTTCTTCATGGGGGTAGAAGCCGGAGCTGCTCAGACACGTGCAACAAACCTTGTAATGTCCTCAAAAGTGTACAGCCAAGTTGTTACAATATGATGAACTGAACATTTTTTCAGTCTGTCTACTACTGGGTCCATACAATCACGATGTACAGTCATCAGTCATAAATAAAGGCAACTACAAAGTAACAGCAGAGCAAGAATACTGCCAGTCAAAATTGGACTGCTATCCTATATTCTTCATGTGTAGCATTTGTGTTGAGTTTGTATTACAGCTCACTTAGCTAAGCTTTAGAAAACAGTCACATCAGGCTAACTGTTACAGTTTGCGTTGACAGTGTTAGATATTACTTACCAATCTAAAGAAACAATGTGAGTTCACCTTTTTACTCCCACTGCTGTCTCCAGCATTGGACAGCCCTGACAATATGTACTCCAGTCTAGCTTCCTTTTCTTTTCTCTGCGGCAGACGTGCAGAACTTCTACATCTTTGTGTTGTGACTGAATAAATAACTGAGGCTGTAAACTTCTAAACTTCTCTATTCCCTCCGGCCAGCTCGACTTCAGGGACGGGCTGTCCCTGGCTGCTCAGCGGTTGATATCTCCGTAATGCAATACATTGGCATCTTTGACATGACACCAGAACTGTTGCTTCTTCACACTCTGTTGGTAGGGTTAGTTCATTTTTTAAATGTTTTTGACTAAAATTATGTCCAGATCACACAAAAAGTTGCAATGCCAAGTTCATAGTATTGTTGTTTTGACCTAGTAATATTAGTATTCATCGAATTGTATTTTAAGATTAGATCTGGCCTCATGTCAGGGAAAAAAGCTGACAATCTTGCCGTCAACAACAGCGATGCTTCCTTTCACTCTGGCAAGTCGCAGGATTTTTTTCTGTCTTGGAATCGAGGCAGGCGGATCACAACAGGACTGGGTAGCTCGGTTGCTTTTGGCTTGGGATTGTCCGTGCCCAGGATGGTGAGTGTCCCTTCATTGAAGAACTTGACTGGGTATTGGCCCTCACTGCCAAAAATTTGAGTCCATTTAACATTTAAAGTATTCCGCCTGCTCTGATTCTCTGGTTGAGCAGTTTCGTTTGTGAGAAATTCAACGCCCTTCTATGATTGCTCAGTCAGTTGGTCAAGCCTGTTAACAGTATCTTTAATGTCACTGATGCGCTGTTCAGCCTCCTTTACCCGTGTTAGTAAGCCCTCCAAGATACCCTTCACCCCATTAATAGAGGCTTGAAGTTGTGCCAATTTCAAATATTTTTTCCATCAGAGCCTTATTCCCCTCTTGAATTTCCCTGGTTAAAATGGCAACAGGAAGCATCCTAATCAGATGCCAAAACCACCTCAGCTTGCTCCTTGCGACGCACAGTGGCTCTCATGCCCAGCCCATGAGAGAGGGATAAATAAACTAACCTAGTGTCTCCTATTTCCCAGGCGCTAACTCATGTACACTACTACTACTAATGTTACAGTAACTTACGTAAACTCAGAGCTGCTTTGTAAATACCACTTGCATTGGTCTTGTTGATATCACCCAGACCAAGTAAAAATCATTTTATAAATACAAACCTATGTTTCTTTGTTTCGGTCCTTCAGGAGGGCTTCCAGTGTCTCTTACTCTCTTGCAGCTGTTGCTCCAGTAGCTCGCCTGGCCATGACAGCTCCTCCATCTGTGCCTTTTCACGCTCTCCCTCTCCCTTCAACCACTGTCACGTTGTCCTGTCATTGAATCTGCACACAAGGACAAATTATATGCATCCTGCTCGCTGCTATCTCGCTGCTATAAGACTGAACACCTCTGATGAATTTTTTTTTGAGCCCTTTATTGCCACTTACTGTAAGTCTACATTACTGCAGCCTTTGCCAAAAGGAACAACAACACTCTGGATGAACTGATTATTTGCTTAATAATATGCTTCATCATTATTTACTCTTTTTGCGCACCTTCAAGTAAAACATATGAGTAATTACCCACCAGATGCTTTAGAAATGCTGGTCCAATTACCATTTAGACTCATGAATTATTAATTGCTGAATCATTAGGCAACCCTTGACTCTTCATAGTCTTCATAGTTCTGGGTTACCAGCAGGGGGGGGATTTGATTAAAGGACCAACAAATGAAGCATGAGCAATGCAGCTGCAAATACAGGCAGCTTTTCTGCAAGTAAGATGTGTTGTGATGCTCTCTCCCTCTTGGTTAAGTTGGCACGTTATAAAGTCATTTAATTCGTCCCAAATTACATGGAATTGTAATAATACATAATTGCTAACATGTTGTTGGAGATGTTTCCTCATTTGCATTTTAAAAGGGTTGCTGCAGGGGACTGTTGTGCACTCTGCTCATCTTGTAGGTGTGTTATTGTTTTAAACCGCGTCCTTGTGAACTTTGATTGAAAGAATAAGAAGCCGAATCTTCTTTCTCTTCTAAAGAGATGGTTATATTTACATGTAATCACAGGATGCAACATGTCGTGGAAACATTATATTTGGCTTTATTAGATATAAATTTTACTTACTGATTATTTTAGTGTCCGGCTTTACTGTCATACTGATTTCAACTACATTTGTATAACCATTAGAAGTACAGTCTTCTGATGTTCATGTATTTTATGAGCCGTAGCATATTTTGTTACACATATATTTTGAACTAATGAAGAAGAAGTACATTTGGATGTCTTTTGTTCTGGGGACTGAGACAGAGCCTGTCTGAGAGCACAGACCGAACAATCCAAATCAGTGCTAGCAACATAGCGGTCAATCCCGTTTGGACGCCGAGCCCGCCCTGGGCTGCGCTGGAAACAATGGCCGTCAGGTTTAAAGTGAGGTCTGCAATAGCGGGCATTTATTTTTTAGCCGTCAGCATCACTAATGCTACAGAATATAACTTGGATTGTGAATATGAATGTATAAGTGTGTGAATTTAATGATTTAAATATTTTTGAGAATGTTGCTGTGGCTGGTTGTTTATTAAAGACCTAATTGTTGGCTCCCAGGAAAGAGTAACTAATGATAAAGCAATTAGTATTTAATGAGTCTAGTGGGTTGCTATTCAGTATGATGTGTCACTTTACTTCAAGGTACACAGAAGGAGGAAATAATGATTAGGTAATTAATTCTTAATGAGTCTGTTGGATAACTGCTCAAAATAAATTTTCACTCTACTTGAAGGTACACAAAAACAGTAACTAATGATTCAGTCATTAAGAAGTAATGAGTTGTCACTAGTTCATGCCACTCAGTGGCTGGTTGATGTTTAATCAGGAACAACTCATGAAGAAAGTGGTCAGTATGTTGATTCACAGATACTTTTGAGGAGTTATTGCCTCATGATTCATTCATTTTGTATCCTCCCGTCTGTCCTCCAGTAACGATTAATCAAATATCAAGTCATTCCTACTCTAACCCATTTTGTGTTACCAAAATTATTGTGATTATTCCATTGCTGTACACTGTGATGAAAAACATAACATTTCCACGGTTATGTGGCGTTGAAAATAGTCAGTCTACCACCTGGAGGTTGTGATCCGGACTTGCTGTCTCTCAGCGGTTTGAATGACGAGCTACTTCTTAATGTTATGTTATGAGACAGGATATTCTGTACCTTCTTAATGTGATGTGATATGCATGGCCATTGTTTATAGTTTATGTATTTTGTCTTCCTGACCTTATAGCTCAGATTTGACATATTTTTCCATGCATCCTTTTTTTGGTTATGGGACAGGCTCTAGTTAAGCTCCAAACAAGTTTGCATTGTTTGTTTTATCTTGTTATGACTATGTTCATTTTGATTGATATATTCACTTTTCCCTATATATGATCTTACAAATGTTTAATGTCCTTATTGTTTATTGTTGAGTGTTGTTGTTTAGTGTTTAGTATCAAAGTGTAAATTTATGTTGTAAATGTCATCAGGTTAAATCTCCCACTGGCGACACATAAACCTTTTTTACATGGATTTACTTCACTATCATTTTAATCTATATCAATCCAACAACAGGAGGCTAAGAATTAGTGTTATAACAGCCCCATCAATAGCCATCACAGCAAAAACAATGAACCGCATCAGGCAGACAGATTTGGTGCTGCCTCTCTGCACCGCTTGGGTTCGCCATTGAAGCAGTTAGTCAGACAGGGCGGTGTGGAGCTCCAGGTCTCTGGGCTAGATGACTACCTCGGAGGGCACAATGGTTTGAATACTGACCTATAGTCATTGAACAGCATTGTCATATTTATGTTCCTCTGGTTCAGGTGGGGGATGGCAGTGTCCCTCTCTGCTTGATCTGTATGCAAACTTAAATGATTCTATCTGCTCAGGGCAGGAGGAAGCAATGAATGCTTTGACTAATTGCCAGAAGCGCTTCATGATGACGGAGGCGAGTGCTCCTAAATACCCCACCTTTAGTACTGCTGATCCACTTGTAAAAATGTACATACTGTATCTTCATTTAGTACTGTAAGTCATAGTTATATACTGTACACACTGTAATATCTGTCTCGCTGCACTATTTATACTGTACACACTTTGCACTGTATTGCTTTTTGCACATCTGGTTAGACACTAACTGCACTTTGTTGTCTCTGTATTTGTACTGTGCACAATGACAATAAAGCTGAATCTAATCTAATCAACCCAAAGTATTTGACTACCTGGCAATGAGATTCAACAATCAATTGCCTTTCTCCAAAATCACTTACTGCACCTTTAATGCAGACATACAAAAAGCTTCAATTTGTAGGCTATGGTTACACAATTGTTTATATTTATGAACTATAGTGAGAATAAAGTGTTAGGCAGTCACATAAAGTTGAATGAAATAATAATGTACCTTACTTTATATATTCAGCTAATAAGAGAGATAAAGAGGGAGTTTGTGAGTTTTAGATCTGTACTCTGGTTCTAATATCTATTTAAATGAACTGTTTGTGTGCTTTCTGCAAACATTTACATTCAGTCTTGCAACTGTAGTCAGCCAATGAGAGAAAATCTAACCTGAAGAAGCAACCAGAGTCATGAGCTGTATCTTGTGGTTGCACTGTGCAAACTAAATTCTCCAAGTAACTCTGCTGAAGATATTTCAGAAAGCGTGGA
>OMLP01045221.1:6471-23083 GCA_900302685.1 Spondyliosoma cantharus | reverse complement strand
CCCGGAGAAAAGAGAAACGTCATGAGCTGTTGTTAACGTGTGTGTGTGTGTGTGTGTGTGTGTGTGTTGCAGCAGCTTGTCAGGGAGAAAGGTGGAGCTCTGGTGGAGCATAGAAGGATTTTCCTTTTTCATCTTACAGATATTCACACATTTTACAAGTGCTCGGAAAAGTACATTATCTGTACTGGATGGAGTATTACCAGGGATGCCTTTAGGTTCAGATGCCATGCTTAGATTTAACCCTTTGAAAGATCCAGATGCATCTTCCCTTACATGTTATCCTAGGGGGTAGGTGTTGTTGGCCCTGTGTACCTCCTCAGCCTGGAGGTTGGTCTCTGTCAAAATGATCGGGAGCGATGCTGACATCTTTCTCAGCACTGCTGCTTTTCCTTTTTGAAGTTTGCGATGTTGCTTAGCCCAGACCACATGTTTCTCGTGTCAGACGGTATCCTCAGAAACAAGACTGAGATCAAGCTTTTCTGACTTTTCCGTCTCGACGTCTCTTCCCAGCATTCTGTGGAGGCTGTGAATGCCGGAGTGAGTCCTGTCGGTGACACCTCCTACAACTCGAGCCACTGGGATCTCGGAAGTGCCTTCTTCTTTGCCGGAACTGTCATCACAACCATAGGTAATGTGCAATGTGTAACTCAGTGGCTCACACTGATAAGGTTAATGCTGGTCCAGGGAATGCACTGGGTGCTAGCTGTCCAAAGTGATTTTTATTTCACTCCACCGTGCAACTAGGAATCTTTTGCCATGGAATGTTTTCTGAGTTTATTCTGTTTTGTTGATCAGTTTGTGAAAAATTATTTAAAAAAAAAAATCAAAACATTGGAATGTGTCTATATTCTATGAAAGGTATACAAATGGACTGTACGCATCAATTGTCAAAGCAAAGTATGATCCACATTATTGCTATGATTATTGCAACAGGTGGACAAAGTCCCGTCATTAAGCTGTTTGTTAAATCATTGTACATGGCACATTTAAGACATTTCCCTGATGCCCCACAGCAGTGTCTTTTCATATGTTGTATTAACTCTTTATGTATTCTTTATGTTTTTGAGCCAGCAGATTTGGTTACATTCTCAGAGCACCCATAATAAATTCATTATTGAACCAAACTTCACAAATGTATTTGTGACAAAGCAGTTTGTGCTCCACTCATTCATCACAGAAACATGAGAGTTGTAGAAATGATTGGAACTGAAGACTGCCATGAAATACATCTTATTTACAAGTGGATGGAAACTTTTGACCACAACTGTAACTGTAGCGAGCCAGCTAATGCTATTATTCAACAGCAACAGGTCTAGCTCGGTGTACGTAGGTTTATTCCAACCTCTTCACAATAAAAGCCCCCTGTTATTTAGCCATTTAAGAGCTTGTATTATGAAGCAGCATTACAGGAAACATTGTGTTTTCAGTAACTAAACATGACTTGTTAAACAGCTGAAAGTCAACACGATTAAACAGTAAAACACAGCAGGTGTTTGAAAGATGCAAATTAATCACACATTTCTAATCAGTTCTAAATGTACATTCTCAAGGGATATTTTTCAAGTTTTTGATACACTTATCAACATGAGTGGGGGAAAAAATCGCTTGTTTTATGCAAATGCATGTTAATTAATATTGCAACAATCCAAAACAATAAATAGTACTGTCCGGAATATTCTCCAGAATAATCTTAAAGGTACTGCATGCTCAAACAAATATGCTTAAAGCACAACATGGTAAACTCAAGCCCTACAAGCAACAACAGGTGAGCATACTGACCTCAAACACAAAGTAGTGTCCAACTTGTAAAGGTGATGTTAATCAGGCTGCAGACTGCAGACACCCATTTATCTACCACGGTTGAATGTTTGTCTCATGCAGAGTTGTCCAGGCGTCGCTGTTGCAAACTATACAGCGTGTTCTGCCTTTGGCGAGGGGGAGGAGGGCTTTAAGTGTCCGTGCTGTGAAGCGAAGAAACGAGTCAGCCTATGTTTCAACACTTCACACATAGATTTGGAAATGTACAAATTACATTTCATGAAGAATGCACATGCAAAAGTATTTTTTACAAATGACAAATGATATATTTACAAAAAGACATTTTTACAAATCATAGCACATTCTTTTAAATGCCAACTTAGAAGTCAGGAGTAAGGAATTTTGTGCTCGTGGATAGCAAAACTAATTTGTAAACCATGGAACATTTATGGATCATGGTAGATGCTTTCATAGATACTACAGTTTTGAAACGTGTCTCTCTCCATAGTAATGCCCCATAAAAATCATGAAGCTGCAGTAGCCTTGATTTTCAAATCCAGGTTGACTCTTTAAATAAAAGTGGGAGACCATGGTCCAGGTCCAGGGTCAACACCTCAAGAACCTTAACTTGCACTAGTGATACAGACCCTGAGTTATTGGAGATAACAGATTAACAGATTGGTTTCAAGGTATGTTTCCAGAATTTAAAATTCTGATATGCAGCTAAATCTGCTGCTGTTGCTTGCTTAATGCAGTCCTGTAAAGGTTCTTTTTGTCTCCTCGTTGTCTTCCAGGGTATGGTAACATTGCCCCAAGCACAGAGGGCGGAAAGATTTTCTGTATTCTGTATGCAATATTTGGCATCCCACTGTTTGGATTCCTCCTGGCAGGCGTTGGGGACCAGCTAGGTACCATATTTGTCAAAAGCATCGCCAAGGTGGAGAAGATGTTCAGGGTGAGTCACAATTTCATTGTCCTATCTATGATTCAGTTTTGTAGGAAACTATGAAGTTGACACATTCAATTGGCTTCAAACAAAATGGTCTCATGGTCATGCTGATGCGATGCTAAAAGACTTGTGACTGAATGTATGTTGCCACCAAGAAGCCTAAATGTAGTCAGAACCCTGCTAAAACAGACAGGTTTTATGGCTTCCATCACTTATTCATCACTTTGTGTGTTTATAACTTCCTCTCCCAGAATAAACACAACCAGATCAGTCAGACTAAAATCCGTGTAGCCTCTACGCTCCTCTTCATTCTGGCCGGCTGCATCTTGTTTGTCACCATCCCAGCTGTGATCTTCAAACACATCGAGGGCTGGACGGCTTTGGAGTCGACGTATTTCGTCGTCATCACTCTGACAACAGTGGGAATAGGCGACTATGTGGCAGGTGAGAGCTTGTTATTCATATCAAAATATGAAGAAATGAAAATTCCAGTTCTATGTCTTGCATATCGTCATTCAATCAAGGCCTCTTAGTTGCAGGCTCTTTTCGTTTTTATACTTTAGTTTAGCTGTTAGCTTAGTTTATTTCTAAAAACAACAAATAACTATAAACTAGGAAGAAAAAGCTGATAGTAAAAAGAGCAGAAGTCTTTCTGTGCTGTTACTGGTCTCCCCAAGCTGTAGCTAACACCTCAAAAACACAGATGATCGAAATGGACATCAGGAGATTTTTAACTCTTAAAAAGAAAATGCTGATTCTAAAGCCGTGGCTGAAACATAATCTATCTATCTATCTATCTATCTATCTATCTATCCATCTATCTATCTATCTATCTATCTATCTATCTATCTATCTATCTATCTATCTATCTATCTATCTATCTATCTATCTATCTATCTATCTATCTATCTATCTATCTATCTCCTACTTCCATCAAGCTTTTATTTGATGTCAGTGACAAAGATCATTACCCTTGAAGATACGCTGACAGCAATCATTCACAGCAGATGAAAGATGAATTGTGAATATGGCAACACTTCTCATCAAGTCGTCAGTTTAATGTTGCATGATGTCTGAATAAACCTGGTTTTCAGCTCACATGTATCTTCTTCTGTCCAAATAGGCCTTTGTGTGCTCTGTCTCTCCGGCTCAACCGCACCAGCACTGTTTCACTGTGGTTGTTTTTCGCTCCTTTAAATGAATGGGTAGCTGATTATTGATAAAATGCCTGATTAATATCCAGTTGAACCTGTGCATTAAAACAGAGTTGCCAACTTTGGTATACTTGGCTGGAGTGAGGTTTCAATGCCATTGAGCATACATACATGCACGCACATCATCACCAGCACATATTTGAATTCAACATCAAGGCATGCAGCCTACACATGACGTGTGCTAGGGTACAAAGGTAGAGCAGCTTTGGTTATTAGCGATTAATAATTACTAACAGTAATTCTCAGTAGAGGAAATGAATCTGAGCGCTGCCCACCACAGCCAGCTGTTCTTACAAAACACATGCACCAATAATCACAGAAAACTGCTCTCTGCAATGTAATAGAATTTACTGATGTTAGTAAAATTGATAATCAATAAGACTTCAATCAACAAAAATCGTTCAGCGACAGCAACTAAACATGAAGCCAACTCACAAGCATGTGGTGTGTGTGTGTGTGTGTGTGTGTGTGTGTGTGTGTGTGTGTGTGTGTGTGTGCGCGCATACAACACCTTCATGTCTCTCTCTCCCTCTTCATTAATTCAGTCACTCATTCACGTCTTGGCGTCTTGCTTTGTCATCAGGGGGAGACCGGAGGATTGACTACCGGAAGTGGTACAGACCTCTCGTGTGGTTCTGGATCCTGGGTGGTCTGGCTTACTTTGCTGCAGTGCTGAATATGATTGGTGACTGGCTGAGGGTGCTGTCCAAGAAGACAAAAGAAGAGGTATGCTCTCGTAAAAGAATGATTAATGCTGATATGATGAAGATGTTGATAATCGTGTTGTATTCCAGGTTAGGGCAAGCTTCGGGTTACGAGCAATAATAGTAGTAGTTATTGTGTATCACGTAACACACCTTTTAATACCAGGACCAAAGATTCTAGCAGAACATTGCACTGTAACAAAATGACCAGTGTTATTCACTTTGTAATGTTTATTTATGTAATTATCTGTAAACTTAAACTAACATTAGAAAAAACTACACATTTTGTGTTGCAGAAATAGTTTCATTCATACAGTGATAAACATCTCATAATCACTTGACCATAGAATACTTGACAGACCTGGGAAGAGATTAAGCATTGTCACTGATGATGAAATGTATAATGGCTATCATGGTTGATACAATTTCATGCATCACACTAACCTTTGATTTATCTTGAAAAAGACCTTAGTCTGCTGCAGAATTATTTTTGGGATAAAGTATGCATAACTGATGTACTGATTTGTAATGTCTTTGGCCAAGGTTGGAGAAATCAAGGCTCACGCAGCAGAGTGGAAAGCAAACGTGCGAGCAGAGTTCCGGGAAACACGTCGACGTATGAGTGTTGAGGTCCACGACAAGCTGCAGCGAGCTGCCACCATCCGGAGCATGGAAAGAAGGCAGCTGGGCCTGGACCAGCGTGCCGTGTCCCTTGATATGCTTTCCCCAGAGCGCCGCGCCATCTGCAACAGCCTGGACACCAACAGCTATAACACCTCACAGGAGAGCATCGACATCAAGCTGAATAACCTTCGGCTTCGTGGGGCCGAGCAGTGTGAGCGACGCTCCAACCACCAGACCACATCTGAGGACAACATCTTCAACCGCCTGGGCTCTGTCACCAAGCTCGCTAAGCGAAACAGGAATCGGGACCTGAAGAAAAACATCCCGGCTGAGGCTCGAAGGCCTCACAGTGAAGCCTACGGCTGTAGCACGCACGCTTTCGACTACTGCGCACCCACTGCAGAAGAAGTTAAAACGAAGGAGGGAGGAGAGGATGACAACGAAGACAAGGAGTGCAACACTAGCTTGTCTGATTTCCCACTGTTTGTTGAGGTTTGCAAGCCACAGAATGGGTTTATTCCAGAGCAGACTAAAGAGAATGAGAGCGAGAAAGTACTTGAGACAAAGGAGCTGGATATGCAGATGAACCCATAGACAGTGTTCTCCAAAAGAGGTTTTAAATAGCACCATTAGTGCCTTACTTTTCTTTAATTCCTATGTGTGCTTAAGCAGGGACAACACCTGTCTCTTTGTGGTATATACTGTAATTTTCACATATTCACTGTGCCTATTGATCTGACTGACACACATTGTGTTTTATGGATGCATGACCAGGTAGGGTTTCTGCAATTGTACTATACCAAATGGTGTTCATATTTAAAAAAAAAAGTTGTCAGCTAAAAGATTAACAACATAGTTATATTTGGCAGCTTTGGCCTTTATTTCCCTAAGACATGATACTATGTACTAAACTAAAGTAATTGCTGAGATCCAGGTACACAATCTCCATGAGGGATGTTGAGGAAAGCAAATTTTTTTTCCCTCAATATTCAGTTTTACCAATTCCAAACTGAACTAGATATGTAGTGTTCATTGAATACCTCCTGTTTCATGGTAGCATATATGTATGTTAACCAGCAGCAATGAACACTACTGCACGGGGCTCATACGGATCAGTTCTGTATTCTTTGCACATCCCGCACAGATCCCTGATACACAAGGCACTTTGTTTGAGTGACTCCATCACTAGTTTGCATAAACCCATCGGTGTGACACCTGCTTTTATAAACAAAATGTGCTTTTTCCATCTGCTTGGCCAAAATTTACGCGCGAGCGTTCATGCCAACAAACATTTATGAACACGTCCACCTCTGCAGACACTAGGGATGTTAATGATTAATGGTTAGTCACCGTTAAGAATTTAACCCATTAAAAAAAGTATTAAACGACAATCAGAGATGGGCATAAATGTATCAAGTATCTTACAGTAACAGATTACAGATACTTGCCTTTCAAATACACCCAAATAAATTACAAAATACTTGTATGGGAAAATGTATTTAATTGAAGTACAAGTAATTTGTAATTTTTATAATACAACGCAAATTCTATGCAAGCTGATATTATTACATTTTAGCCATTTAGTAGCCTCAGCATGGGCTGGATTTTGTTTGGCCAGTTGTTGAATAGAGACAGACAGAAGTAATTATTTTGTGTGGTTTAGTTTTTATCATTCAAGCGACTTTACGTTTACTTTATTTGTTCTTTTAACTCTCGCCTACTCTTTTTTTGCATCAAACATGGATCAAGTCAGGGGTTACATTTTTTATTTTTTTTTCTAATGGAACAACGTCCAACATATTCAACATATTATTAAATGCAGACTTTCGGTTAAAAAAAATTACTTACTTACTAATTTGCATCCCGAGCAGACACCCAGTGTGGTATTGAAAGATCAGCATGTATGTCCGTTGTTCCTTCACACCTGTACCCATTCTGGGGTATATCTGGCCCTTTACACATCTGGACGAGTGTTTATAATTAATGTAACAGGCTTCTGCATTACCTGGTTTTCACTCACTCAGTCACTCGGATTGCTTATTCGGGACAAGACTGTGACGGTGTTAACCAACCATATCATGGTGTCGCCCGTCAAAATGCAGACCTGGCGATGGCCCCTTTTGCAAAATCTGCGTTATTACTTTGTACCTGTTCTGTACGTTGTGTTTTACTGTTCATCCATTTTGTAGCCGCTGCTTTTCTCTCTGGACCTGCACACTACTTGGTAATGAGGTTATACAGTGAAATGAAAATACGGAGAGAAATAATGTTGGAGCGAGTTCCACTTTTTGTAAGGCGTCAGAAGCAAATAGGAGCCTATCTCAACGATGAGGCGATGGGTCCCGTCCAGGTTACAGATCAGTAAGTGATTCAGTAGCAAAGCTAACTGACCTGCTGATGCTGGTGTGACAGAAATACTCCACTCTAATGTTAGACTGCCTTTGAAGATATCTAGAAAGACATGTTGTTTTATTTCTTGCCTTGTCAGACTTGTCGTAAACTGTTGTAGTGATGTCGGTGCAGTCCCAGATGTTATTTTCAGATTTTTACAACTAGACGAAAGTCAAATCTGGACTGTCCTTGTAACGAGAAAGGGAGGCTATTAGTCACAGCTCTCCTGCTGACAGTTTCAAACGCTCTCCAGACTTTCCTGCTCACAACGTTACAAGCTGTTAGCAGGAAAGCTTGGACTCACACTGGTGTGAGATTGGTGGCTACATAAAAGCTATCAAGAATAAAAACTAACCGAAAAATCTGAAAAAAAAAAAAAAAAAAATGCAATGGATGCCCAAGGGGGATTTGGAAGTATTTGAAATGTGGTCAGACGTGCACATGGACCTCCATCTTGGTGATGTGGAGTCAGAACAAAAGAAAAAAGAAATAATGAACATCACCCAAAAAAGCTGCTGTGGAAAAGAATAGAAAGACTTGACGGACGCTTGATTTAAATGTAACACTTACACTACGTGTTTGTTGTCCTGCTGTTTTCATGTTGCCTCCTGAAACTGAAAATGTGCATTTAAATGTAAATGAAAACGATTCAGAGCATCCCACATGTTGTCTGTGCATGGTCCCTGAGCTACGCTGTTGTCTCAGTACAATGTCCAAAAATACTACCTAGACCATGACCTCTGGACACCATCTCAGGGCTTGTGTTAATTTTCATCGCTCATATTGTCCAACAAGTGACGCATTCACACTTAAAAGAGAAATGAGGGAACTATGATTGCACCTATGAAAATGAATGTCAACAGAACGAAAGATAAGCCATAATGCAAGAGGATGGAGTATTCAATACTGTACACGGACAACATTGATGAAGTGATGGATGGGGATTTGAGATTAAGCGCACTGTGGTTACTGTGAGATTGTATTGTGTACTTGCCTTCATGACCCAAGCATATCCTGTCTGTGGGGAGACATATAAACGTATGGATCACCTGAAAGTTCCTCAAGAGACATTTCGGAGTTTGCACAAGGTTTTCCAGTCCAAACTGAACAAAGCGCAGGGTGCCTGAATGGACCTTAGTTGGGACATGCAAGTTGCAACCACGACGGCTCACATGCTTGAAAGGCTGGAGATCAGTCAAGCAAATATGCTCCAAAACATACATTTCTGGAAGCCTTAATACCTCTTTGATGGATTCTCAAGCTCAGCATGAAGGCGCGAACAGAAATGGAGAAATAAGCTCTTGAGAACCAAATGTGCATTCTTGCAGAAAAAGGACTTTTTGAATGGAGTTCTATGCAGTTGGAGAGTCTTTGCGGCCAGCATACAGTGGCCATGGGTGTTAATGCATCTCAAGGCACTTTTGCGTCGGCCACTGCTTTTCAACCATGGTGGTGACTTGAGCGTGCAAGATTTTTCCCACAGAGTACGACACATTATCATACTCACCGTCTGCCATTGAGGAAAATGACACCACATGCATAGCAAATGTGAACTGTGTCACTGATTGTATTGCAGTGATATTATGATGCTCGCTTTCACATGTGCCCCCAAAGCCTAACGTCAGTGTGCTCACTATCTGTGTACGCACTCTATCAATCCTACGCTTCACATTACTAAGCAAAGCTCTAGGCTAGGTGTGAATGCAACAAAAGCAATGCCTACATGTGTTTATAAAACTACAAAAACGTCAAAGCATAAAACCAAGACATGGAACAAAAAAGGCATGCTATATTGCAAAGCTATGTTACAATGTATATGGTGTTGATTGTATACTACCACATGCTTCAGAGGATGATGCTTACCATGTTTTTTTTGTTTTTTTTTCAACTGCCTGGTGTTAAGATGTACAGGCAGCACATGCTCTGTACTTGAACGTTGCTCACAGTATCGCTCATGCAACCAATGCATTAAATGTTATTGCCTTTTGGAATTCACAGAATTAAGTGTTATTTCTGAGTGTGTGAGAACGCTTTCCAAGGTCCTTGAGGTGGTTTTGGGGTTTTAACGTATCTCTGTCTTGAACATGCCACTATCAATAGCTTTAATCACGATAGATAGACAGATCACTTTCTCAGTCATCGCCAGTGAGCTCTGCTACACTGATAGCTCATCTCCTGTTTTTAGCTGTACTTTGCTGTGTCCCCCTTCTGAGAACCCCTGGGAGAACATTTACAGAACGGCACGTTTGAGCGCCTGCGATTAACAAACCTGCAGTCAGTTTTCACCAGATGAATGGAATCTCCATCTTCAACTGTCTCGTCACTCATTACTTCACGTGGCATGACCAACGACCAAGTGGAGCTAACGATTAAGCAGCTACCATATGGAAGGATTTTCTCTTCACCCAGTCCAGTCCCAGTGATAGCATAATCCAATGAGTAATTAAAAAAAAAAAAAATGAGTTACCTTTTTTCCAAATAACACCCTCTGTGTACAAAGCTCAGAGCACAGGGGCGTGTTTTTCATCCTGACTACAAAAAATTAGCTAGAGGCTAGCTGGTTAGCAGGCCAACTTCAGTAGTTATCCCTGCCACACAATACATACCGGTAGACATCTTTGAGAAACTGTTATTTCTTAACATTCTCTTGATAATTTTAGATACTCTTTGAATGTTTTGAACTGAAATTCTTCCATACTACACCTTTAATTGAAAATACTATGGCAGGGCCATATGGAGGAAGAGGATTTGAATAGTGAAAAAGACTGTATTTACTGCAGCAGGGTAGATTCAGTGTTTACAGTACACAACAGATGTTTAGTGTCTGGCATCACTGAGAAAATATGTATGCAACAGGCAGCAAAGGGCCCCAGGCCGGGACTCTAACCCGGCGCCGCTGCAGCGAGGACAAAGCCATGGGATGCCTGCTCTACCCACTGAGCTAAACGGCACCCCGAGAGAAAATATGTTTTTGCGATTACAAAAGTCGGTGGGAGCCGTGGTAGTCAAATATGTTTCATTACAGAGGTTAGTATGAGCAACAGCACTTGATGAGTTCAAGAAACCCACACATTTGGATATCACAGTTGTCTCATGAGTTCACGTCCTCTGCACCGTTCTCTAAATGTATGTCATTATTGTCGTTTCCTGCATCCCCAGTGTTGTGCTATGAATGATCATCCTCAGTGTTGTGCTATGAATGATCATCCTCAGTGTCGTGCTGTAAACCTTCTTCATTTGAGGTGTTGGACGGACGGGAATCTCTCTGCTCCTCATGAGTTCTTTTTTACCTGCTTGACAACAAATATGACATTATCCAGCTCACTTTCTATCACTGCAGTCTTTGTTTCTTCCAGTTATTCATCTGGAACAGGTCTAATTTTGATGGTTTTGTGCTAAATCTTTCATGCTTTTATATGGAGCTCACAAGAAAGTTTCTTGTGCTCACAAAACTTTTCTCGTTTTCCTAAACATTCAAAGCAGCAGTGCTACTCGCGTCCTTGCACTTCTGTATTTGCGCTTAGAGTGAAGTGTAATAACTATTCCATGAACACCTTTCAGTTGTAAAAATATCAGCCAACACCTGTGAATATGGACTGTATGATATATGAAAGCCTGCAGATCAAGTCAGCGACAGCTCTCACAGAATCATTACACTCCATATGCTCATTGTGAGTCCTGATCATGATGCAGGCCGAGTTCATCGTTACTACACTTCAATGAATAAATAGTGTTCACCTATCAAACTTCCATTTTCAAAATATATCCCAGGCTGAGGCGACAATCACCAGAATCAGTAATTTGGACACGTGAAGCAGTCAGTCTGATCGTACACACCAGAAAGTTTCCCGTGCGCACGAGAAACGTTTAATTTTTTTTGCTTTCCCCATGTCCCTTAACAGGCTCCATAGATCGTCAATCATTAAAAAAAAAAATAGTTCTGTTTATAGCCGTGTAGGAACCCTGATGATTGGTTTCAGCTTTTAACAAGGTTTGTGAGCCGTTAGTATGGTATCTGTGTTTCCTCAGCAATCAAGAGTCTTGGTAGTTGCCAGTTTATGGAAAAAAATGAAAAACAGCTGAGTGTACGGTGAACATCCAGCTGCCCTCCCTTACCCATCCCAGGTGCCCTGCAAACAAAAGGAGGAGCAAGACCAGACTCTTTGGAGTCAGCTGAAGGACTTTCAAGGGCCACAAGGCTGCGCCCATGTGGCCACTTCTCTTCATCAGGCTGCAGGAGCTTTGCATATTTACCATTGCTACGGCAACAAGAGACAACTGTCATTAGCACATGTTAGCTAGCTATCTCATCTGCACAACAATAACCCATACCATTAGAAATCAGCCTTTCCAACAAAAATAACAACTACCAACAGTCACTGTCCTTACAACCTTAACTAATGTGTCGTCACATTTTAGATTGTCAAACTTATAAATATAATATATTCTTAAGTTCCAGAGGAGCTACTTTAGCATTAGTAACAGTTGCATTCAGTGACCTAACATAGTTGCCTCAATGTATAACGAAGAAAAAGCAAGTGTGCTCATAACCTTCACTACACTACTGTTTAACCTTGACAAGCTTAACGTCACCTAAAGCTGGATGACATATCCAGAGACTGCCATAGGTAATGTTGCCTGAATTTTGAAACACAACTGAGAAAAGTAACATAAATATATAGCTAATTCACCCATTTTGAAAACATGCACATTAAATGCCCACAGTGAAATTAACAAAAGGTGTTAACATTTATCTTAACATATACCTGATCTATGTTAACTGATAAAAGGACTAAACACCTTCATACTATATCGCTTATAGTGAAAGAGAGAATGTATTCTGGCTGTCATACCTTCAGGCATTCTGTGCATGAAGGCTTGATAGCAAGAATACTCTCCTTCAGCATCAGGATCTGCTCCTGCATCTAATATTTTTGAACCATAGTTTTGAACTCAAATGGTCACTGCAAACATCACATGTCTGTTTCCTACACAAATTATAGAGCTCAAAATGTAATTATTTTACAATCTGCCATCCTTTGCTCTAAGTTCCATTCTGCCGGTAAGCCCTATTGTGACTCAGAGGAAAATATTTTCACCTCACATGCTTTAAAATGCAGAATGGGCTTAGATGCGATACACAGAATTCTGTGCGGTCAATCTAAATTAGATGAACTGAAAATTCTCACATCACAGACCGATCCCGATATCTTGGTTCTGAAAGAAACCTGGCTCAAGCAGAGCATTCATGATTCAGAGGCTTCTATACCTATATACTATAATATAACCCAGTTGGAAGAGGGGGCAGTGTGGCTGTTTATGTGAAATCAGGATCAGAAACTCACATTTAAATTTCATTTTAACACACTTGTTAGCAAGCTTAAACAAAAAAAATGGTTATTCATAAAGAAACAGAACTACTTTCCCCATGTTCGGTAGGAAACGGAGCATTTAAGCTGCCTTTTTATCTGTCCTGGATTATGGTAATGTTATCTCTAGACATGCCTCTGTCTCCACTCTTACTCCACTAGAGTCGGTTTATCACTCCACCCTCAGATTCATTACTGGTGACTGTTAATCCACTCTTCATTGTATTCTATATTAAAGAGTTAGATGGGAACCTTTACAGTAAGATGTGACAGCCATTGGTTTCTGTTTCTTTTTAAAGCCTTGAAGGGCAACATGCCACAAGGCTCTTTATCAAACTGGTCACACAGTCGCTATTCACCATGCTCCAGTGTCATCTGGTTTCTTTATTTTTGGATGTACTGCAGGAACGTCAAATCTGACTCTTTGATTTCTTCCACAGCAGCTCAAGGTGATGAGGGTAAGACAGGAGAAAAAAAAGACAAATCACTGTCAATAAGGTAAATATTGAGTGACATTACATGGACAGCCAGGCCAAAATCACACACATTACTTTCTCCGTCTGTATATTTGATTGTATTCTAAGCAACTTCAGGAGCTTGTACTCACCTTTTAGTCCACAGAGACCAGCTGCAGCTCAGGTGACGCAGCAGGAGAGGGAACAGTAAATAATAGTTTGTAAGACCATCTTTCAGCTGTCGGATAAATATAGATGCACATATTATATGAACAAACAGATTTACAATACAGTAGATGTTTTCACAGATGGAAGACATATGGAGGAACTTCTCTCCCACCAGATCACAAGTCATAAACACAGGAGAGAAAATCATTTAGATCACAATTACAAAATTGAAAACGTAGAGAAATCTCACTTGCCCCTCAGCGCTTCTGTAGTTACAATTTTAAAATAACTAATGATATACTGTCTGACACGTGTATTCTTACAGTTACCTTTTATTCTGACTGGATTGTGCTTCTGAGATTCAAGATATGTTTTATACTTGAATTTTACTTTTGGATGACCTCAATATCAAACATCTACATAAAAAGACCATAGAAAATAAATATCAACAGGATGACTTCGTTTAATCTTAAAGTGAAACTCTCGCCAAAATGCAACCTAGGGTTTTTTTTGTGAATTTTCCCCGATCAAACGATCGTTTAAAAGCATATTTTCGATGAAAGCGGCACTTTTAACCGACCATGTTTTCGGGTCAAATTCATTTTCAGTGGAGTGCTAGGGGCACTACTATGTTAGCATCAAAATCGCTACTTTTAAAACACTAAGAAGGCTCAACACAACATGAAACTTTGCTCGTAGCATCACCAGGGTCTCTACACATGAACAGGAGCATTGAGAACATTGTTTGAGTACACAGAGTTTACTAAAAAGAAGGTTTTTGAACATCTCACGTTAGCAGTTGTGTAAACAGATGCTAAGATAGCAGTGCTGTAGGGTTAGGCTCCCATAGAAAATTATTTTGACCCGAAAACGAAAATACGGTCAATCTTAAAAGTGCCGCTTTCGTCGTAATTATGCTTTTAAACGAAGGTTTGACTCGGGTACATTCACAAAAACACCCTAGGTTGCATTTTGGCGAGAGTTTCACTTTAAGATGAAACAAAAGTCATCCTCTTGATATTTATTTTCTATGGTCTTTTTTTGTAGATGTTTGATATTGAGGTCATCCATAAGTCAAGTTAAAGTATAAAACATATCTTGATCCTCAGAACCACAATCCAGTCAGAATAAAAGGTAACAATTATGTCACATTGCATTATGTTTCAGTTACATTAAAATGCTAAATCAGAATGGATGGGGAATAGTGGTGCGTTTGGGTGAACAGGTGGTTCTGACGCTGTTCAGTCAGAGAGATGTGATCTTTCATGGCACTCTGGGAGCTGCGTCGATGTCACTTCTCTTTAAACCTTCAGTGTGGCCAAAACGTTTGCTGCGCCATTTAAATTTACAAAGCATCTCCATTATTGTCACATAGAAAGAAGATGCAGTCTGTGTTCATGCTCGTATCAATAAAAAGTGTGGGCACCACTTCCAATGTTTATGAGTAGGAACGATAACATAGTACCAGAAGGCCTGACTCTAAACAGAATATGCAGGGAAGCATAAAAATAAAAATAGTGTCATTATATGCAAATGTAATGGAGAAATCGCTACTACCCACCACAAATCTGTCACTTCATACACAATAAATCCACAAATATCACAGGAATCCATTCCACATTTATTTACTTATTATCTCCTTGTCCAACGTGTGTACTTCATGTACTTTGCTTATATTATGACCACTAAAATTAGTATGAGGTACATATTTATTTTCATTCAGTCTGTTGATGCAACATTTCTGTACACAAGTTTGTAGCTCATGTACAATCTATAAATAAAGTAAAAACCAACAAACAAAAAAAAACTACAAGCCTTCAGTTCAGTTGTCTTTTTAAAAGAAATTGTGATGTAACACAGCGGTAAACATGGGTTATCAAATTCAGAATGACCGTATGCTTGCAAGAAACAATAAAGTTTATCAGTGTGTTGGGGAAGACATGTTGATGAGAAGAGAAAGATCTTCATTGCCTGATTTGTTTTCTGTCTAACACACTGAAGAAACAAACTCTCTTGGTTTTCATGACTGAATAAACTGAATAAGCAAACTGACCTTAAAGAACAACACAGTTTATACTGTTTCACTTTGTTTATATGTGGCGGACCCTGCCACCTTTCTAGATTAAAACAGTATTCTGGGACCTTATTTTCCTCTGAAAACAGCTTGTTTATTCACTTATGGGAACATTTTGTATTATTACCTCATTAATATTGTTCATATAAAACATTTTTTTAATTTCTTCTCCAAAACTACAGTGCCCTTTAAGTAGCTTGCACTGTTTTTAACTAAGTATAAGTCGTAAACTGTTTTGGAATCCCGGTCGTACAGTTCTACAGTCTGTAGAATTGATTTGGGAAACAGCATATAACTCATGTGAGCATAGATTGTGTCAGACTGCCTAACAGTCGCATTAAAGTAAAGTGCCCATCTACAGAGCATCAGTGACATCAGTGAAGTGAGATGTCTGCACAGAGCCCAAAGGACACTAAAAGACAACACCCACCCAGACACAGTCTGCTCGTCATCATCACCCCACCATGAAAAGTTTATAAATATGACATAATTGTTATTTATTCATTAGTCTGGATAGTTGTTTTGTATGTATGGTACTTAGGGAATTACAAAAAGAAAATTCATCATACAATCTTATATTGTATAATCAGGATTAAATAAATCTCGACAGTTCATTCACCCATCCAGTTTGGAGTCATTGTTCTGCCGCAGGTCACTGTGTCAGGGTGAAGGACTCCAGGACGAAGGCCCTGCAGATGGGGCAGTGCTGGAAGTGTGACACACAGCTGTCACACACACAGGCGTGTCTGCAGGGCAGCAGTACTCTGTTCACCGCTGCATTCTGACACACCACACAGTCTCTGCCCCTCCCCTCTGACCAGTCCTCCTCCTCCTCCTCGTCCTCTTCCTCCTCCTCCTTCTCCTCCTCCTCCTTCTCTTCCTCCTCCTCCTCCTTCTGCTCCACGT
>OMLP01045220.1:36661-50484 GCA_900302685.1 Spondyliosoma cantharus | reverse complement strand
TGAGAGAGAGAAGCTGAATTAACCACTAATAAACAGTATCTGAGGCTAACATTTTCTCTCCTTTACTCATGCAACCTCTTCCCATGTCCTCTCTCTTTCAGGTCCATCCAGACAAGAATAAACACCCACGAGCTGGAGAGGCGTTCAAAGTACTGAGGGCTGCCTGGGATATAGTCAGTAACCCAGAGACACGACGAGAGTATGAGTTGTGAGTGCACAGAAAAAGTGGTTATCAAAAGACATATGGATTGTAAAGAAAAACAAAACCAAAAATGGATCATACATCTTCAAAAACATTTGTTTATGAGATGATTTTATTTTTTAAATCCTTTGTTAGTTGATACAATAATAATGTATTTAAATCAGTTTGGTAGAATTGAATATTATTCAATTATTAGTATTTTTTCTGAAATAATTCTGGTTATTGGGCCTAAAACTGCAAAGTTATTCAGAGAGTGTTTGATTCCTTTGGCCTGTTACGTTCATGTGTCGCCAACCAGCCTGTTTCTTCCCCACGCAGGAAGCGTATGGCAGCAACTGAGCTCTCAAAGTCCATGAACGAGTTTCTCACTAAACTGCAGGATGACCTGAAGGAAGCCATGAACACCATGATGTGTACCAAGTGTGAAGGAAAACACAAGTACGCCACATCATCATGAACCTGTGTCAAACACTTCCTTAGACTGAAATCAAACATTATGTATTACACACCGCTGAGCCGTGTCTCGAATAACCCTGTATATATATGTGTGTGTGTGTGTGTGTGTGTGTGTGTGTGTGTGTGTGTGTGTGTGTGCGTGTGTGCGCGCGCGCAGGCGGTTCGAGATGGATCGTGAACCTGCTGAGGCCCGGTTCTGTGCTGAATGCAGCCGCTGCCATAGTGCTGAGGAGGGTGACCTGTGGGCCGAGTCGAGCATGTTGGGCCTTCGTATCACGTACTTTGCCTGTATGGACGGCAAGGTCTATGATATTACAGGTGAACATGAAGATTATCTGCTCCCCTTAATCAGCTACTGTAGTTTGCATGAGCTCATGTTCTAAGGAAAGCTTCGGAGCAGTTGTAAAGTATCTCCTCAATGCACTTTTTCTCTCAATTATGTGACCTCTTGTGATGCTATCATGTTTCAGAGTGGGCAGGTTGCCAAAGGATAGTCATTTCTCCCGACACACACCGTGTGCCCTATCATATCTCATTCGGTTCGAAAAACAACAGCAACCCCACACGACACAGGTATGTTGTTTTTATTCACATTGGGTTGCAAATTTCAAGCAGTTTCTTTAATTGATAGACAGCTGCGTCAATGATTGATTATCTGTTAATCATTAATAATATATTAGATATGTTGGACATGAATGTTTGATGCAGAGGAGGCTACGTTAGGAGTTCAATGAACAAAGTAAACACAGTTACTTGAATGATAAACTAAAAAAAACAGTTGATTTCATTTTAATCGTGGAGTGCCCTATTGTCGCTATTCAACAATTGGCCTGGCAAAATTCAACCCAGGCTACCATATATTTTAATTAAATTGATTTACTGATTCAAGCATTTTTCTATTTTATTTACATTTATTTCAAAAAGCTAGTATTTATAATTTATCAAAGGATACTTTTTGATGCATTTGTGCCCATCCCCAATCATTAGTTGATACATTTTTGATGGGTTAAATTCTTAATGGTGATTTATCGATGAGTCATTATGATCCCTAATTTCCATCTGGGCTGTTGTTGTGGCTGCATGGTGCTGGAGCATTAGAATCAGGCTTATTGCCAAGAAGGTTTTCAACATACGGGGAAGTTGCCTCATGTGTTGGTGCTTAACAATAAACATAGTAAGTAGAAAAATGTAAAGAAAAGTAAAAAGCTATTGCAAGTTGAAGTCATGAAAAAATAAATAGGAAATTGACAATTGACAAAAAAAACATTTTAAATGTGAAGAATATTCATAATTTTATCTTCCTCTTCCTCCTTTAGACCTCAGGGTTATCCACAAAGAGATTTTGGCAGACAGTTTTGAGGAATTTAGTTTTCCTCTTTGAAAATATGAAGCAAACACCAGGGACCTTGGAAACATTTATGCTGACTTATATTTTAAATCATTGCAGAATGTTATATTTGAATTACTTAAACAACATTAGTGCCGAAGTTAACTCTTGTAATGGAGGTAAAAATATGTAAACACTGTAACAAAATGACTGCATTTCAATAATTTTTTCCATCTATTGAAAGTAAGTCATTTATGTTAATGTTTCAATTGATGTGTTAATGATATTGGCAGAAAATTCACTCCTTGCGGCCCTTAATTTCTTTATAATTGGGTTTAATTTATTGTGCTCACATTTTACTGCTCTAAAGCAAAAACATTCGAAGCTCTAGTACAAAAGATGTCTGAATCTACTAACCTTCACTTTCAGGGCGCCCTCAGAGCACGCCCCCGGTCCCACCAACCCGACAGATTTACAGGACTTCTTCAACCGCATCTTCAAGGGAGGACCTCCAAACGACATGGCTGCCAATGGGGGATTCTTCCCCTCAGGTCCGCCCAATCACCAGCCGCCTGGTGCTGGAGCACCCCCGTTCTCCCCTCCCCCAAGCCAGACAGGTTTCTACATGCCGGGGGGCCACCGGCCAGAGTCCAGCGAGACATGGCCCGAAAGTGGAAAACCCCCCAGAAGGAGGAAGAAGGTTCGCAAACCCTTCCAGAGGTGAAGCCTGTAGACCTCTCAGTGTATCAACATAACAACACAGGGACACAATAAATAATGGCCATGTTTGTCTCTCGCCTGCCTATTGGCATGCCAAGATCTGAACAGATTCATGTGGGTAAGGCTGCATCAGATCAGCCAGAGGGAGAGAGAGAGAGACTGGATTATGAAGAGGAGCCTGTTGACTGAAGTATTGAAGGAGGGCTGAAGACACAGCAGTGATGGTGCTTTACCTCTCATTTCACCTTATTTTTGGATGGTCTTAAGACGACTATAGCCTTGGCATTGAAGTCCTTATCGGGATGCTGTAATAAAACATTTACCTTTCATAATTTCCTGCCAAATCCTGCGATGCATGATTTATTCACCTGCGTTTTAACACCTCAGTTCCATCACTTTTGTTGTTAATGTTTTGTATAAGGTTAGTATACTGTACGGCATTGGTTCCCAACTGAGACTGACACTCGAAAAAGAGGGATACATGGATCACTATAATCAACATGAAGAAGCTAACGATCTGGGCAGCTTCACTGTGTCAGTGTTACTCACCTCCTCCCACCATATTTGAAAAATGAATCGGAAAAACTGCCAAACCCGACACATCTGAACTAAATGTGCAAAAACAGCAAAAAATTTGAGAACTTACATGCAGCGACCGCATTTTTTGAAGCTGTCCTTTTATGGTAAAATCCAACAGATTGGTGTGAAACTCTGGTAGTATGCCGACAGTGAATATGTCAGTGTAAATACGTCAATGAAAGTCACAGTCACTTAGCCTCCAGCATCAGGGCCCCACGGTTGTATGACTATAAACATGCAAATTATCTCTTAAACTGACATTATGCAGAATTAAATATTACCTCTCTTGAGTTCTGGAATAACACATTTGTTCTCTCTAGTAGTCCACTTTCAACGGTTAGATATTTCAGAACCTAGTAAGTAAATTAACTATTTAAAGATTTGGCTAAAATGGATGCTGATATTTGTGTGGCAGTTACCCGAGAATCACACCCTGCATTATAAGACCACCCACTGAAAATGTATTGTGACAGTGAGCCTGCAGCGTAGACGAGGTGTGAAATTTGGACCTCAATGAGTGAAAACTATAAAATAACCTTTTTTTTCTTTTGAGTTATTCAGATTCAAACATGCCGGAGTCCACCTTCTGTTTATTGTTTCAGCTGCTGACAGGCGTTCTAATCACAGCGCTGGCTCAAATCTAACAGCAGGATGAGTTCAGTGGAGCTCCAGCTGAGCTGCTTTGAGAAGGCCTCAAAAACTTTAAAAGTGACACCTTGACATTTTGAAATGTTGATCTTTTTCTTAAAAAAATATTCATTGCTATTTAAAAGACCACATCTAATTGATCTACACTGCCCCCTGCTGATTCACAGATTAATCTATTTACTAAGTAATACAACAGCACATATTTGAGTCATAAATTGATGTAAGTTGATATTATTCTCTTCCAAATACTGAAGTAAGCCTAAAGACAATGCTGTTTAGTTTACTATCAGCATTGTTTTTCAATATTGATGACTTCACAATAAGCCTTGAATGAGACAACAGTTTAAAAAAGGGTTACATTTGCAACATGTTAATTTCATAGTTAATTTGTGCAATTGTCCAGCCTGCTTTTGAAAACAGTGCTCTCGTCGACCATATTCTCCAGGGTCCTGCTTCTTCCCGCTAAGTGCCATTTTATGTTTCAGAGCATGTGAAGCTTCTACATCAGTGATCTGTCACGACCGTCGCCCAGCTCAGGACAAATCAGCAAACAGTCTGCCAGAGATTTGTTTCTAGCCGTCCTCGATTTTTTTGTTGTTGCATATTTGTGTTTTTAGTCTGCAGTGACATCTCAGTGGCTCCTGACAGTTTAGAATTAAAGAAACTTGATAATCTGTCTCGTCAAGTTTTGCAGTCGTGCTATCAATGCATGCTTTTTTCCCTCCTGGACGTGGTTCAGCTTTCAAAATGTCAAAGTCGCACATTCACATAAAGTCTAAATCAAAACTGATTACCCTCCAGAAAAAAAAATATAAATAAGCTGTATTTTGGGGTTTTTGTTTCTTGTTATTGCATAAAAATAACGATTTAATTTTCAACATAGTTTAATTTAAGAGAACAGATCTGATATTGTTTACACCTGATATGTGAAGATTGTTAGAGTGTAGTGAAATGGTTATGTGTGATAAGGCATTTGATAAAGGCTATTTTTTTATATTGACAGTTGATGATGAAAAGTACCATGTCCAATCTTTTTTTTTTTTTATTAATTTGCACACCCACCCCGGTAATAACATCACAACAGTCATCTGTAATTTAGCCTAGCCAGACTCCTCCAGCTGCAGCTGAGTAGGAGGTGTAGCTCACTATGCTAACAGCTCATTTGCAAATTAAGATTTTCTTTTTTTTTTGGGTAGAATCAGAATTTTAAATGAGTGACACATTTTTGGAAAACACATTTGAGTCGCACAGCCATAAAACACAGATGAGAACTGTTTTATGGCATCGTAATGTGGGTTTGTCTGGTAGCTTGAGAAGATAAACCTTTGTTCCAATTATTGTTTGAGCTCATTGAACTAGGACACTAAGTTTGCCATGTTTGTTTTCATGTGTCAAATAGTTTCTCTTGTAAGTTTCCCAGACATGCATCGAGTTATTTCCAACTGAAATGACCCCTCCTTTTAAATGAAACCAACTTTAAATATAAGAAGTAAGCTTATTCTGTTTTTCCAAATCACGCAGGTTTGAATTCAGAACGAGCTCGAGAGAGATCAACAAAAACACTTTTGTTCTTTTTTCATCTTACATCCTTGTTTAGGCCTTGACCATCCAAGTTCCTGTCCACATTTTATGACACAATGTCAATTATCTAACCCAGTCCCTGTTCAGGAAACTGGATCCACCGCTGTAACCACCATGTGAAGCAGCATGCGTTGTTTCCCACCATGTCCACCTTGACTTGAGAATGTACAGTGCTGTATGTTAAAGGTAGCAGTTTGAAGAGATCATTGAAAGAGCCAACACATTATTTCTTTTGTTTCTTTTCAATTTTTTAACAGAATATGCAGAAGTATTGCAAAAAATATCTGACAATCATCAGGGTTTTTTGTAGGGAATTATGATGCGAGTTCCCTGGCTGGCAAACAGTTTTAAAAATATCACTGTTGGGTTTCTTTCCCCCGCTTTCTCTGGTTTTCAAAATAAAGATGATTTCCATATATGCACATTGTTGTTCTGTTTTATGCTCATCACACAAAAATGACTCATCAGTAGCTTAACAGTGTCAGTTTAAACATATACAGTGACAATGAAAGGCTACAAACATCTTGATAAGAATGTGTATCAGTCCTTCAGAGGAGCTCGTCAGCCTGCATAGGAGCCATCCTTACAATTAGCTTAATATTTCGTTTTTACTGAAAAGGGCCCTCCGTGTCACTGCTTTCCCTCATATGGCTTCTCCTTCCTCTGACCTTTTTAACTAATGCTGCTCCAGCCATGGAAAGAGGGCAGAGCACGTCTATCTTTCTGCTCCTTAAAAGGAGTTGTTTCAGAGAGGTGCGGATTCCTGCACACTGTTTCTGAGGCTCACTCGTTTTAGGATTGAAAATTTGTAATATCACTTTTCATAATTGCAATTTAAATCCCAAGAGAAATCCTTCAAAAGAAATATTGCCATGCTACCTTTCCTCTGGCAGTGATGTGTTCCTCAGCTGTCCAGCAGTGAGCACCCTACTTTCTGACTAATATTACACCTCAGTGCGACATGTAGACAGACTGATCAAAAGCTAAGCAATGTTAAATAAATGATTATCAGGTCTGAGGTAAACCAGTTCACAAATGATTCGTAGTTTGATGAAGCTGGGAGGAAGCACACTTTCAACTTCTCGCTCATAAAAATGTTTTGTAAAACTTTCCTATGATTGTCTAAACCTTCTACTGTATTGAACCAAGTGTCCGTCACCTGGAAAGATGCAGATCAGTGGTTCCCAAACTTATTTTTGTTGATCAACCCTTTTACTCTCACTCCTTGACACACATCTACGATTTATTGCTTTTAAAATCATAAAGAGACAAGATATATTAACAATAAACTTGAGAGTAAGACATTTGTATATTTATTTTGGATTTGATTATTTGAGTTAACTTTTAACTCTTTATGAATAAATCTCAATTTTCAAGCTGCTGTAAGTGTTTTCCTCGTTTTGGTTGTCCTCTTTGTACAAACAGGAGGATCTGCTCTCCAAGTATTGAGAATTCATGGAGTTCTCTGTCCTGATTGGACAAAGTGGACTGGGATCCCAGATAATGTATTTCCTCAAGGAGAGACATGGGTTACTGACCCAACACTCTATAACAGTGATCACTGTTCAAATATATATTTATCACTTAACACACAAATAAAATGTATCACTTACAGCAGCTTTAATACTAATGACCTAAATAAGCAAACAAGACCATCAGAGAAAAGATTGGCTACTTTTGTGTAGTTGTTCAAACTCGGTCAGATTGTGACTTTTCCAGGTTGGATAAGTCATAAAATTAAAACAATTTGTTATGTCTGAGAGCTGAGGATGAGGAAGTTCCTTGTAGCAGCTTTAAGCTGTTTTTCTTTTCATGCCTTTCAAAAGGAGTTCTATTGAACTCATTTTGCTTTCTGGACAGATATTTCTAACCTGCATCTTTACAGTCATGTGAGGACCATGGGACACTTGTTTGTTCCCAATCTTGTTCAGCTTCATGTTTTTTGCCCCTGATCATGCACCCACTAGTTGCTTACGCCCCTCAGAACCACTGAATACCTGACAGTATTCAAAAATATTATTTGTCCCAGACCAGATGTTCATCTTGTAATATATACTGCAAATATATCTGGTTTAAAATAAGTCAGTATTATTTATAATTAAAATATTTCACCCTGTACCTCTCTCTACTAATATAGAAAACATTAATATGATCATATATATATGCAACAAAAAGAGCTTCAGCTCGTGCTGATTGCTTCCACTGCTTTTTCAACTACAGCTTGCCCTTCAGAGCTCCCATGATGCTGCGGAGCTGAGAACAGTCTCGATAAGCCACCAGGCCACCATGGTTAGCCCAGCGGTCTGCTCCTTTACACTCGGTGTAAGGCTGGTGGTAGGTCAGTTCAGTCTGCTGATCCGGTTCCCCAGAGCTGGACTGTAGACATTTGGCCAGGTCCACCACTCCCCCTCCGAGGGCTCGGAGCAAGACGTGAGGGGCGCAGGAGTCCCACTTAAAGGTGCTTCCCTCTGAGAGGACATAAACATCAGCCAGGCCCTGAATGACACAGAGGATCTTGAAGCCTGCTCCTGAGGCGTACATCAGCTTGTCCGGGCTGCAGAGCGAGGTCAGGGCTTCCTTCACTACCTCCTTCTCGCTGGAGCTCAGCACGACAGACAGCCCGCCCCCAGGTCCATCTTTTGGGCGGGACTCTGAACAGGCGTTGACACTGCCGTAGGACACGCCCCAGAAATGCTTCCCCCTCCAGCTGTGAAAGCAAGTGAATAATGGTGGCCAAGAATATATATATATTTGAGAATATGTTACTTGTACGAACAGAAAAAGCACAAGATGATACCAAAGATGACTGACAGGTCATTTCTTCTCTCAAACATCAACATTCACCAACATTTCACTGATAGCTGAAAAACATGTCTGTCAAATATTGACAAAAATAGTTGGGTGAAATCATCGTTACTTTTTAAGATGAACTTGTGAGGGAACGGATAATTTACACAACGTTCAGGTAGTAAGTCACCTCATCATCTAAACACTCCCAGCTTTGTGATTGACCTGACATGTAGAAAAACTGGTCTGACTCAAAACTGCTCTCTGGCTCTCTTCTGGCTGTGTGAGGTGACACGAAAAAGATCCAGAGATAAAGGCAAAGAATGTGGAAGGTACACATAGTACAGATACACAAAGTCACTGATAAATAAAATGCCCTTTCAGACATGCAGCTCCTTTATGGAAATAATATGAAAATGTTTTTGTCGGAATAAAGTGCCCAAGCTGCGAGTCACAGCTGTCATCTAACTGAAATGAAAGGTAACACACACATAAGAAGTGTAACGAGAATATAATTTTAGGATCTGTTGAGTATATACTTGCGAGAGAAAGAAAATAATGTATTGAAAATATCTGTTACTAGCTTAAAGAAGTATTTCACCGCTGGAAAGAAGGCCCTTGCATTAAACTGGGCTGTACAGGAAGTAGAAAGACGCAAATATTTCTTAAACTGGTGCCACGTGACCAGAGAAAACAGAGACGAAGGGCTGTGGTGGTATTCCCTTTTGCTTAAAAAGGTAGAAAACCTGTAACAAACAGAATGCACTGTGCTGCACCGGACCGCTAAACACTGCCGCCGATGGGTGATTAACTGCAAGCTGGGTGGTGTTTGGGTTTAGACTCAGAGTCCATTTTGAAACAGGACACAGTAAGACGTGGTCACTTTATTAGGTGCACTATACAACTATTGCTATAAAGTCTACTTTTTTAAGATTTTAAGAATGTTTTGGGGAAATTTGGAAAGGTGTTCATTGGATTATGCATTTAGGAATTGAGGTTGCTTTCACACCACGTGTTCTTCTACACTCTAAATTCTTTAACATCATTCTTCTGTCGCTTTTTTGCAGCTTAACTCGATTTTCAAATTTTTTTTGTTGACATAGAAAACACCACTAAAACATCAGTATATTAGCTTAAATAGGAATGGTCCATTGTACCTTTCTCATTCATACTTTCATAAATATCCTGGGAAACTGTCCTCATTTAAAATAATGGACAGAAAACTCAGAATTTTTTTCAACTCTTATCAATCCATTCATAGGAACTCATTCAAACTCTAAAATGTTCCATCACAAACATAAGGGGTGTTATTGAAATCTCATTCAAAATTGACAAAATATTCAACTTTCATTGAAGCTTTTGAAGGTGTTTTATACACGAGTATGATCATTCAAATAGGCGACTGATTTCAGTCCCCAGTTGCCTGTAGCTGAGTTGCTTTCCGTTTTGTTTTTCCTGGTGTCTCATGTTTCACACTTCATCAGACTGCATCCAGAAGACGTTCAAACTAGTTTTAAAAACGTATTCAATAACATTTTGTGTTAGACACATTGTTTTTTCCTGAGCTGATGATGGAAGTAGCTAAGGAATGTGACATCTGTTGTTTAAAGTTTATTGTTTGAATGTTTAACCCCGTCAGAAACTCAAGGGTAGAAGAGGAAATGCGTTTTCTGTCTTCACTCACCGTCCACCTGCTGGGTCCTTGTAGTTGAACGGCTGGTTGATGACGCCCATGACCGGCTCGCCTGTGCTGCGGAGATAAACCCCAATCAGGACCAAAGCACAGTGCAGACCTGAAGGAAACAGGTGTCCCTCCTCCAGCACCTCCTCTCGGCCCTCTATGTACTGGCTGGTTGCATCTTAATGAAAAACAAGGGACAAAGAGTTCTCACTGAGGCTCTACTCTCCGCATCAATCAGTTTCCAGATCAAAGGACAACATCCAGCCTTTCACCTATGGGGTCGATCCAGATGCCGAGCTCAGAGGGGCTGAGGGGCACTGTCAGACCGTCTGTGTTGGCGTCGATTGTCGCTGGGTCTTGGTGGATTGCTCGAGCCAGCAGGGATGCTGCTGTCTTGTCACCATCCAGCACTGAGGCCAGCAGCGTGGCGGTCTCCTCCTCTGTACTGCACACCGTGACTGTCACACTCTCTCCTGGTGACACAGAGCCAGTGAGGCGTCATTTGATTACTTTAGTACAAATGACTTTAAATATTGACACAGGCAATGTGCAGCTTTATTAAATATTTAGACAGTGACGCGCTGATTATTTTGGATGAAAGATGGTTCAGTCAGTGTGAGGTTCAAGTGCAGATCATCAGGTCAAGTGTAATTTTAGTCCTGTTAGTTTCCATATAAAGGTGGAGTGATTGTTATTATGAAGCCAGAATAAGAATCAAAACCAGGTTTACTGCCAAGTAGCTTTTTTTAACATAAGAGGAATTTTCTTTGCCAGATACAAACATGTAAAAGACAACTGCACCAGTGGAGGAGCACTGTGGCCAGACCGAAGTCATACAGGTGAGAACATTTGTGGGCTGGTGAACGGGACGTTGTTGAAATAGAGATCAGCGCTCTAATTTAAACTATTAGTCTATCACCAGGAAATTAATCGGCACATATTTGATGATCGCTTAATCATTTAAGTCATTTATAACACAAAAAGGCCAAACAATCTCTGGCACAGTCTTCTCAAATATGACAAATTGTTGCTTTTCTTTGTCTTATGTGATCCTAAACTGAATATCGTGTGTTTCTCTGACTGTTGGACCAACAAAATAAACATTTCTCATGTTAATACTCAACACAGAAGTAGTTAATAAAACAGGACCTGCCTTCGTTGATTCAGCATGTTCATGCTGTAAATTCTCAAACAAGACTAGTCAAATACCAAACAAACAAACAAACAAACAAAAAAAACGACTGACATGCAGTAACCAGTCCCTTTACCTTTGCAAAGGAGTTTAAAACACAGTCTGTACTTGAGGAAACAGCCAGCAGTAGTAAGGAGGGTGAACGAGAGCTATAAAATCTATAATGTTGCTTGTGGATCGAACTCTTGCATTTTGTCTGTTATACCTGCTTGCAAATGTTACAATGTTGCAAGCTGATTGCCTCTTCTTGTTAGACTCGAGTACTGCAGCACAAGCTTTTTGTGTACTTTGGTGTCAAAATACGTACAGGTTTGCGGGTCAGCTGGTTCCAGTTTCTAAAACCAGAGGAAGACCTGATGAATACACAGTGTGTTAAGTGTAATAGTAAGTCATAATTACCAAGCCCATTTTCAAACTTATTGGACTCCTCTCCATGAATGAAGTCGGCCATCTCAGGGAACTGTACAAAAGCCCAGACAAGACATGATTACCATCCAACACACAGTCCAGCTCCAGCTCATTCACACGGTTCGACTTCTCCTACCTGAACACCGACATCATGCCGGATCATCTCCTGGATCACCACGTCAGCGAGCGTCTTGAAGTCCTGGACGAACTTCTTGTTCTTGTCGTCTCCAGTCTTCTCTTGAACGAGCAGCTGAAAGAGGGGAGCCTCCTGCCTGCAGACCCGAGCCACGTTCGCCGCTTTCTCAGCCACCCGGAGCAGCAGCCTCAGCAGGTCAGCCATGCCTGAACAGAAGTAACAGCAGAGAGGGTTTAGTCAACACAGAGATGGAAACTCTATGTGTGAGAGAGTGAGAGAGAAAAAGAAAGAGAAGAGGCAGGTCACACTCTTACACACCGAGCTAATTATAGCCTCCAAATGAAAACAGGGCATTTCTGAAAAAAGACAAGTGTGTGAAGGAGGGATGTGGCTTCTGGTCTCTGCATACGAAGAGAGAAAGTACAGACATGCAGCTCACAGTCCTCTCAAAAAAGACGTCTACATTTCTAGATAATGAATTAGAAAGTGTGCAAAACTTCACAACTAAAGTGTACTGGCATCTCTAGTATGAAAATAAACACCAAAAAAGCAGATTATTGTCTGTAGAAACTAAAGTGACTCCAGAGATCCACCTACACACTGCTGAGCGCTGGTAGTGACGTCAGAGGATAATGACAGTACCTGTATCTCCTCTGAGGATTAAAAAAACATGAAAACTAATATAAATGTAGCTGTTTTGACCTGTAACTGCGCACAACTTTACTCCTGTAAACTTACTATACTGTCGCCAAAGCGCTTAGCATCACAATGAGCGTGTTTGCTAGCGTTTAGCTTAGCATGTGTGAGGTTAGATACTGTAGCAAAGGAATTTAAACGTCAGAGGACAGAAAAACGGCGTGAAATGACTGAAACCTTACCAAAACCAATGCACACGCTGCTTATTTTCCACCCGGAGGTCGCTCTCGGTAGCTGTGTTTTTCAGTCCGCCCTACAGTCACTTAACGCGGATGATTTAGTGTAAAAAGGACGGTGAATTTCAGTAAAACACTGGGATTAGAGCAATTAAACACTGGTCTCCCGTCTGCTCTGGTTTCTTTACGTCAGTGAGTTTCCTATCGCAGGAAGGGCGGACGCTCTCCTCACATCTAGGCCACCGAGCACTAGGTTCAGACAGGCGCGTAGCTGCACACAACTCGGTGGGTATAATGTACAAGGTGCGGACAACAGGATGTGGAGCCGCTGTGCGTTCATCTGCAAATGCGACGTTCAAGCTTCCCTGGGAATTGTAGGGTGATTTCAGTTAAAGTGGGACATTTTCAGTGATGGAGAGTAAGTCCATGTGCTCAGGTACCTGTACTTCAGTACAGTTTTGAGGTTATTTGTACTTCACTTTAGTATTTCCATTTTCTGTTACTTACAGTTCCACTCTACTACATTTTGAAGGCAAATATAGCACTTTTACTCAATTTATTTGATAACTTTAGCTACTAGTTACTTTTCAAATACCAGCACGTTTTTATATTCATTTTTTTTTAATCACAACAAAAACAACACCAAATTGATTGAGATAAACAGAAAACTATGAATATCTGATCTGATCAGCTCAAGCTAATAATCAGTTGACCCACTGTAAACAGTACATACATGTAAATACATGTATGATTTACTTTTACCTTTACTTTTGATACCTAAGGACATTTAATATCAGTAACTTTATGAATTTTACTCAAGTACTATTCATAAAGGTTAACTTAAACCTTTACCAAAGTAATATTCTAGCACAATATCTTTACTTTTACTGAAGTTTGACTTTTGGGTACCTTTAACAACGCTGGACAGATTTAGTAGTTTTTTGTTTTGTTTGTTTGTTCATCCTCATCATCCATTGGTGATGATGATTTTTTAAATGTACCTTTATTTTAACAGGAATATTCCCATTGAGATTCAAAATCTCTTTTACAAGGGAGTCCTGGCCACGTCAGTCACATATAAAAGAGCCAACAACAAACTTCCAACAAAATAATACAATTTCACATAAAAGAAACAAGCAACAGACTTAAAACAAACATCAAATTACATCAATACAATGAATTTAACAGTGTTCAGTAGCAGGACCAGTGGCACACCTTCAGGAGGTTTAAGCCC
>OMLP01045220.1:14281-35873 GCA_900302685.1 Spondyliosoma cantharus | reverse complement strand
ATTTTAACTCTTTGGTGCTCTCAAAAGTGAAATATATTATTGAGGCACATTATGTTCAGTATGGGTTCAAACCCTGCCATGGGGGTGATTAGAAAATGAAAATTGACCTGCAGATACTTGATGATCACTTAATCATTTAAGTAATTTATTACACAAAAAGGTCAAACAGTCTCTGGTACAGTCTTCTCAAATACTACAAATTGTTGCTTTTCTTTGTCTTATGTGATCCTGAACTGAATATTGTGTATTTCTCCGACTGCTGGTGGAACAAAACAAACATTATTCATGTTAAGACCCATTACAGAAGTAGCTAATAAAACAGGACCTGTCTTTTGTTGATTAGGTAAGGTCAGGCTGTAAATTCACAAACAAGACCAGTCAAATAATTTTTTTTTTTAAAAACAACTGACATGCAGTAACCAGTCCCTTTACCTTTGCAAAGGAGTTCAAAGTACAGTCTGTACTCTTGAGGAAACAGCCAGCAGTAGTGAGGAGGGAGAATACCATGATAATAATAATAATGATAATTTCCATTTTTGGGAGAACTTATCCTTTAAACACAATTTCTTTTGCTATGAATCTGTACTCGATGTACATAAAACCACTTATTTTTCTCAGTGTCTGTGTGTGCCTTACTTTTTTTTCTCGAACTAGCCAACAAATCTTTTCTACATATTCACAAACTTCACATAGGCTCCATTCTGCAGACATTTTGCTTTTTTCTAGCACCAAGTGTGCTAGACATTATCTGATCTAATCAAGCATTCATACAGTGTGGAGCAGTGTGGACAGACCACAAGTGGCAGGAAACATCACCCATTAGTTACCTACATAGGCTCTCACAGACATACAGGCTGCTGGAAGAAATGGAGAAACTCAATTACAGTGAAGTGACACATTTTAAGAGCAGATGCTTATTGGTCAAGGCTCACTGCCCACTGTTATCCATTAGTCGACCATTACGTAGTGCAGGGCAGATGAGAAGCGGCCATGTGGTTGATCAATACAGTTAAGTGTCTACTGTGAACTGGGTGAGGCATTAAATGCACTGCTGAATAAGCCATCAGTGCATTCCGGATCCTTACAAGGCAGAGGAGTTCGTTACAGAGAGAGTACAGTTTATTTTTTATATATCTTACATCTATTCCTACACGATAATAACAAGTTAACTGCATGGATCATTTTACAAGGTATTATATGTATAAAAACATCCGGATAAAAGTGTGAGGTGGGATTGACTCGAGTTTGGTTTGTTTCAGGCTTCGAAGGACAATATGTCGGACCTGGAGAACGGCATGATCACGATTATCCAAGTTTTCCACAAATACTCGGGTCACAAGTGCAAGCTGAAGAAAGCAGAGCTTAAAGAGCTGATCAACAACGAGATGAGTCAATTCATAAAGGTGAGTTATGGAACTAAATACCAGTATGTATATGTGTATTGCTTGTAATTACCTTTATCTATACCTTACCTAAAAAACAACTTAAAGATGATGGGCTGTTAATAAGCATGTGTCATTTTCATGTGTACCTTGAGATGGCAGTACGCCACAGTTAAGATGTGTATTATTGGGTATTAGGTACTTGAATAAGTTGATAAAAAAAACTGCACTGGTAGCTGTTGTTGGGTCCATTTATTAGTCTAAACAGAACTATTGGAAATATTGTCAGAAAACTTGGCACAATTTTGGCAACAATTTTTTTGTGCTCGTTTGTAACAAGCTGTTTGACCTCATGGAGTCACAAGCATTTCAATAGACTTTTAGTTAAATTTACTGTCCATATTATCCTTCAAATGTTTCATCTTCATTCACTTTTCCTGCTGCACAGAAAATCCAGGACAGCGAAACTCTGGATGAGCTCTTTGCGGACCTCGACCAGAACGGAGACCTTGAGATCGACTTCAAAGAGTTCATCGCCCTCATCGCCATGGTCACCTCAGCGTGTGAAGAACTCTTCACGCCATAACACAGTGATTGGTTGTTTACATATTAATCATTAAAAACTTACTTATCACAAAAACAGTTTGTGAATTTTGTAAGAGTGTGTGAGAGTGTACATAAACAAGGTGTCTGAGAAGGTGTTGACCGATTTTGATCTTTATGACATGTTTTATGAAATATTTTATTGGTACATAAAATAAAATGTATAAAAATTCAAACACATGAAGAACCATACACTTACTGCAACAAGGACACAGTGAAACCGGACTGTGTCAGTATCATCCATCTACAGGCTGCATTTATGAATCTGTTCCAATTATACCATTATATAAATCAAATTAAATTATAGATCTTCAGTGGCTGATTTTTTATGCCTAAACAACCTGAATAAACAAAACTGACCTTATAAGACAACTGGGACAGTACAGTATTTCTGAGTTTATATCATTATCTCATTAACATTTTTGATTAACATTTTGAACATTCATTATGACTTTGAATTTCTTCTCAAAAACTATACAGTGGCCCTTTAATCCATCTGTGAACTGTCATAACATTTTTGGGTCCAAACCATACTTGCCAACCTTGAGACCTCAAAAATATGGATGATTTCAAGACTTTGAGACTTTAGGGTCCTCCCACAGAAAATGTGAGCATTCTGTTGACTTATTTATACTGAAAGTAACACAATTATCAGCACACTGCAACAGCATTGTTACGTTAAAGCAACATTATGTAGACATTTGGTATTTTGTGTGATTTGTGTGCAGCACCACTGTCGTGTATACAAATCCCAGGTCTATAACAATTTTTGAGATGCAATGTAGGTGTTAACTACATCTAAAACTCAATGTGTCATAACAATGTTATGTGTGAAAACTTGAATCTTGCCACTGCCCTGTGTTTGTCAGCCTCTCGATGGTGATTGACATCGTTCGAACACCAGTGGTTGACAGAAAAGTTGACAAACCAGATTCTGGAAATTGCATGACCCTTTCTTTTAAAACTTTCTGTACAAAACAGGACATGTTCGGTCAAGGCTTCTGAAAGGCTTGCTTGAATATTACTGTCTTCTCCATGTCTCTCACTCATTGAGGAGGATACTATATAAATACAGGAGAAGTGGTTATTTGGAAGGAAACAGGTAGGGGCAAAGAAAAATGGGAGTCTCCCTAGAAAAAATCAGGGAAGGTTGGCAAGTAAGGTCTCATCGGCTGCTAACACGACTTTCTGTCGCCACTGCAGGTGCTGGTTGGCAGCTAAAGTGAACACACAGCTCCCCCTTGTGGAAAATCTGCAGCCTGCTATACATGAACCACACACCAGTTCTAGGAGGTCCTTTAGATCTCTAAAAGACACATTTCTTTTCTTTCTGCCTCAGTTCTCTGTATGTAAATCTCTATCAGATAAATGCAGCATTTCACAGTCTCATTTATGATAATGTGTTGTCTATCTCCAGATTTCAATTCACCACAGATTCACCGTCTCAGATTACACTCCATGAAATCCAGGATCTTCTTCCAGGAGTCTTCCTGGGCTGCAGCGTGAGGTGCGGTATGTCCTCCCCACAGAGTCATCACTGCAGGAGAAAGGAAAATGGGCGGCAGTAATTATTCATGGCAGAGCAATGAAAAATGTAATGACCACAAGCTTGAAAAAGGATTACATGCAGCTCTGGGACGGGGCACACCTTTTTTGGGTTTGACGCTCCACAAGGACATTCTTGCATTTGGTGTGTAAGGCGGCTCAATCAGGTGGCCAGCACCGGGGTACGACAAACGGGTGAAGAGCTGGGACTTACCAGCAGCACTCAGGGTCTCCTCGATCTGATGACCAATAAAACATCACTTAATAACTGCGCAGTGAGCCATTAACAAGTGCATACAGGAGCATTTAAGAGAAAGTCACAGCTAACAAGTTTAAACATTTATGTTTTACAGCTCAAATGTGCAGAAACCACATAAGAAAACACTTTTCTATACTATTGATCGAACATCATTTCTACAAACTGGAAATAAATAAAACAAGGAAAAACAAACAATAAAAAAATACCAGGTTTGCGTTCTCTATGGCTGACGAACTCAGGTCATCTTCACCCACTATGTACATTAAAGGACAGGTGAGGCGCTCTACCTGCAAAAAACACAAGATGTGACCCTGAAGTGACAGTTCTGTCATTGATACATAAAACTGATCTGCATATTGATTTGAGTGTCGAGTGTTGTGATCACCTTCACTATGCCCTCAGGGAGAATGTTAGCAGGCAAGGAGACGGCTTTGAAACTGACGTAGCCCTGATCATCATACGTCCAATACTTCTGCTCACTGAAAGACACGTTAACAGAGACATATATTTTAACAACCACCAAAAGCTACACACTGGACCTTTATATCACACCTGTAACTAGATCCCTTTAGATCAGATGGATTCATGCAATAATTCAACAGTGATGTCTTAATAACAACAATATTCACAAGTTGCGTCTTTAATTTACCTTTCAAAGTTGCCGCTCCTGCCCTCTGGATCTATGAGTTTTAAAGTGCTTCCTACGGGGCCGTTGACACAAATCAAACAGGATGGCTGGAGAGGAGGACATAAATTGTTAAAAGTTGATGTGAATGTCATCCTACACGCTAATCAGACTTAAAACAAACAGAAATAAATAAATACATTACAAACACAATCCCTCTCAGTCATCAAGGGTTAGGGTTAGAGGCCCAGCTACAAGTGTGTTTCTTGAGGTCAACGTTTTGGCCAGCGGTGTGTAGTAACATAGCGACCAGGTTACAGGTCACACTGCTCTCTTATGAGCTGCGGGTACTCTTACCACACACACACACACACACACACACACACACACACACACACACACACACACACACACACACACACACAAAACCATCTGGTTCATAGTTAATATATCAATACACCTTAAAATAATCCAGTTGCAGTCATTCCCTGATAGGCAGGGCTGCTACCGGGGGGGGGGGCAGTTGTCCCAGGCCCCGGGTCATGTGAGGGCCTACAAGTCATGAGGAAAACAATCAGTGGCCCTTGAGGACTACCCTCACTGTAACTGAATCCAGCCAGCACTGACAAACCTGCAGTAATAGTGTCAGTATGCTTCAACACAAGTGCTTATCACCTTCTACCTACCAGGGAGGTCTTGTTTTCACCAGTGTCCAGTTGTTTGTTGGCTGGTTGGTTTGTCAGCAGGATTATACAGAAACTGCTGAACGGATCTTGACCCAGAACAGGGCCTATCAACTTCCTGTGTGGAACCCGATAAAGGGACGGATCAGAAGTTTTTTCTCACTTTCTTATATAATATTGTGAGATTTTCATTATTAGGAATAAAATATGGATCTTGATAAGAAAAATAAAACAGGCATATTTAGTTGACTGGTATATACTGATCAGTACAAAAGGGGACTGTGGAGTTCCATTCGTACATTAATATTTCATTTGGATCACTGCACTTTGTTTTATCTATGCTCATTGCTGTTCTGCATTGCCACGAATGCAAAATGGGGTTGCAGACATTGTTAGTGAATGAATTGTGTTCCCGTCCTTCAGTTTCTTTGCAAAGCTACATACACGACATAGCAGAAGTTATTATTACACAATTTAACCTCGGGCTTCGACTCATGATCATTTTCACCAGTCAGGAGTATTTTCTTCACTATTCAATCACTTGGTCTTCAAAAAATAACAAATAAAATGCAAAGCTGATGTCTCGTTTGTTCTGAGAAACAGTGCAAAACCTGTGCAGTGGTTCTTTACGGGCACAGTTCTGCCCTGGGACGTCATCGCAAGATTTTACATGATCCCTCAGTGGCTTCCCGCTGCAGAAGTGCTGCAGCTGAAATCACTGCAGCTGGAGAAGAAGCCTGGAAGAATGTATGATATTAATACACACAGTGATCCTACTGGGAGGAGAACCCATCCCACTACCTCCATCTGCATCTTAAACATTCCTTTTCCAAGAGGGAGAGTGGTAGAGCTACATAGACCGAGTGTGATTTAGCTGATGGCAGCATTAGGCATCACACTGCATTATTATTATGCACAGAAACACGCACATTAGCATAACAAGCCTGTGTGTGTGTGTGTGTGTGTGTGAGCATGTCTAAGTAGGTCACGTTCAGATCCTTCTTCATCCAAAATAACACACACACACACACACACACACACACACACACACATCAGACCAATCAGGAATATGAAGGCAGACAGGAGAGCTCTAGTCTGGGACTTGGTGGAAAATAATAACTAAGTAAATAGTGTAATCATGTGCAAAACAAATCTCCTTAGAACCGATCTAACATTGAGCATTAAAGTGTTAGCAGGAACATTGATGATTTAGCTTTTCTTTGATTTAGTCTTAGAATGTGAAGTTGGTGTCTGTGGAACATGGATGTGAGCAAGAAATGTCCAGTTTGAAATATCTCTGGCATGTTTTGTATTGCAAGACGTGTTGAAACAAAAGTGTTTTACTTTGAAATTACTGAGCACAGCGAAGAAAAAAGGAGCCATGTGTCTTTATCTGATCTGTCCCATTTGTAAATATTTTATTTTTTACAGTCTGTAAATCTGTATACATTCTGCTCAGGGTGTAAGGTCACTGCAGACATGGTAAAGCCCGCTGATTTGTGATTTTAGCCTATATGAAAAAAATTACTTGACTTGACTTGAATTTTGGCAGCACCCATCATGGAAACTTAAATATCTGTGTGATAAATTAGTCCGGCTCTACAGAGCAACTCCAACTACGCTGAACTGTCGAGCAAATGAAACAACACTAAGATACCTAGGACCACTTTCAAAAAGATAAAACTTGACTCTGGCTTGGATCTATTTAGAATACATATAGACTTCTAGATTCATCAGCACTAAAATCACGGCTGATGAAGCAACCGCAACAAGCTGCTCATCTGTGTTCACTCCAGCAGAAAATGTTTGCCTTCTGGACAAATTCAGAAGTTACAAGCTTGGAAGATTTAGAGAAGAATGTACACAGAACACACAAAACGTTCAGTAGCATAATACTAACTCATCAGTCAGGCTCAGGATGGCAGGGCGCTCACTGTCGCTAAGTGCTGTCTCATGGGAAAAATGTTGGGTTTCTGTTAATAAATTAGGGAGAATGCTCTAGACCTGCTCAATTTGGAAAGTTACTTTTTTTGTGTATTGGTGCTGTACAAATAAAGATTGGATGATTGAATTATTGAATGTTGCATATCTCCCTTCTGATTAGTCACTCAGCATTATTATTAAACCACATATTATGAGCCATGTTTTATTCTTCTTTGTCATTTTGTATTACTGGTCAGGAGGTGTTACTGATTGTTACCATGGAAACATGGCTCTTAATTCAGCATTAGCCTGCGGATAGGGTTGCTAACTTTATAGGCTGCAAATGTGTCAGTCTTTATTTTTCGCGAGACTGCTGAAATGAAATAACATTAATATAAAAGCAGAATTAAGACACTACAGACCAATCTTAAATATCTTAGTGAAACCAGGGCCTGGCAAGTGTGAGCTCAATGAGTACAACCAAACTGAACAACCAAAGAGGCCGAATACATGTATTTATTGATACATTGTATTTTTCATTAACTTGGTGTTTATGATTTACTATCATTTTGACAGACAAACAAAAAAACTTCTAAAAGAAACAGTGAGGGATGAAGCTCAGGTTTCATCTGTGGAACTAAAAACCAGACAGAAGAAGAGTAACCATTGTATTTCAGCGTGCGTCTGTGCGCATACACACGTCTAAGTGTGTGTGTGTGTGTGTGTGTGTGTGTGTGTGTGTGTGTGTGTGTGTGTGCGTGCGTGCGTATGCCGCAGAAAAGAAAAAACACGTAAGCATGCTCGCACAGATAGAAACACACACACGCACTGTGCTGTGCTGATGAGCAGCAGTGTGTGGGTAATCAAAGCAGTCACGCTATCTATAATGAGGAGAATGTCAGACAGACAGTCCGTCAGACAGACAGGAAGGAGTCACAGATTCAGCGGACCAATCGCAGCATCTATTTCTCCGAATCAGATAGACTGCTTTTTTTTCCTGACTGACGACTTTTTTCGGTGTTAATCCATATCCACACATCCATAATGTTCATTCAGCTAATGACATTCCGGGAAAACGTCCTCCTCTATGCGAAGAGAGGCAGCCAGATTAACATATCGAGCGCACATAAGAAGATCATCACATCTATGAGTGAGCATATAAAGCACGGGCTGAGAGGCTGTAGATTTGTGTTGTGGTGTGTAGCAGAGATCTAAAGTGAGCAATTATCTGCCTCCCATCCACGGTGCATTATGCAGGTACAACTCCATCTACATGTTAATGTACATTTTCAATTTGCACATAAAAAATCCTGAGTGGACATGCCATAATTTGAAGAAAAAAGTAAAAGTATTGTACCTCATTAGGGTAGAAAAGTCGGCATATCAAGAAAGAGAAGATGGCTAATGTGAACACACTAGCCACATGGCTCTGGGACGGGAGTGTATGGTCTGTTGGTCGGTCGATCACCTTGAGCCAGGTTCCTGAAAGAACAACTGTTGGATGTATTGACTGTCATGAACATTACAATAGACATTCACGGTCCTCATAGAACGAATCCTACTGACTGTGGTGAGCCGCTGACTTTTAATAATGTTCACATTCATGTTGTTTTGTGAAATATCTCAAAAACTATTTGATGGATTGCCACAGAAGCACCTTGCCTGCCAAACTAACAACATTCCCAACAGCCTCGGCTTTATTTCGTGTTTACTGCTAATCAGAGAATGTGAGCATGCTAAAATGCTAAAGCGAAGTCGTGAAAATGGTAAGAACTACAGCTGGTTAGCACTAGCATGTTAGCATTGTAACCGGGAGCATGTTAGTGTGCTGATATTAGCGTTTAGTTCAACGCACAGCTGTGTTTAATAAGAACACACAAAAACATGACCAAACACTGATCGTACTGATCTAACGCACCTTGATGCCGCATAATCAATACCCTAACTATCTCAGACACTAATTGCTTTAGATTAATATCAGAGGAAACAATTTAGCCTGCTCATCTTATCTGTATGGTTTCCACAGTGTTTCATTATACTGATATGTGATGGCCGTTTCTAAATGCTATACCTTTAATATTCTGTAATTTGTTTTTTAATTTAGAACAAGTTATTACAAATATCTGGTCTTGTGAGATGGTCCTTTATTGTCAGCCTTCAGCACATCCTCTCCTCATCAACAACACAGCATTTACACCTTAGTAGTATCCCCACAGTTCATTTGTATAAAATAGAAAAACCTGATATTTTGTTGTGATTCTGTCTCTGAGACAATGACAGTTTTCACAGAGGAACATTTGCAGAGAAACTACAACCTCAGTTCAAGTTTCTAGTCCAGGTCATGACTCCTGGGTCATGAAATCCTCCCTATCCCTCCCAAAACTACAGTCACACAGTACACACGTACACACACTATGCATGCATAATCAGGCACCCACACAGAGAAAGACGCTAGAGTTGAATACCTAAGTGGCTAAATGTGGAGCTCAAACGCAAATAGACAGAAGAAGGATTTCCTACCTCGACTCAGGAAACTCCACATCATCGATTGGGAGACAGCTGTCTCACCTCCTCCTCCTCCTCCTCCCCCCAGTCCCCTCTATCATCTGCTCCCCCGATAATAAAAAGCAACAGAGAGAAAACCCAAAACAAACAGCAGAGAATCGCCACCTGACTGTCTGTATATGTGATCGCAGAGGGACATGTGTGAGTGTGTGTGAGTGTGTGCGCGAGTCGAGGAAGGCGCACACAGCGAGAAAGAGACAGAGTGTACAGTGTACTTGAATCACTGAGGTGACGATATTCAGGGTGAGCGGTGTTGACAGCCCCTCTGTCTCAAAGGAAATCCCTCTCTGTAGCTGTGTCTGTGTTGCTCACCCACACTCAGCCAGTTCATGGCATTATGATTCAAAAAATAAAAAGAGGAGGAGAGGAGAATCAGTCTACCATACGTTCTTTTAACATTCAATTGGGAAACCAAAGTCAGAAAATTAAAAAAACAATCATTTATTCTTTTATTCGTTTGTGACTCTGATACCAAAAATCAAATGACAGTTTGTTTTTTCATACCTCGATTTTATGCTCAGAGAAACAAAAAAAAAATTGAGGGATGAGAAATCGGGAAAAGAGCCGAACTTGGTTTTGATCTTTAGTTTGGCCGATTGGTGTGAACCAGAAGTTATTGACGTCTTTGTTTGTTGCACTTGATAAGCATGCAGCAAATTCACCCGCCGACAGTTCAGTGTGAAAGAAAAACCTGATAAACCAGAATCCTGCAATGATTGTAAGTCAGTGAATCAACGCCATGGTCACACTGGAACCGTTTCTAGTGCCCCAACCAGGGGATCAATAAAATATTTCTGATTCTGCTTCTGATTCTGAACCAAACGCTAATATAATAAAAGGCATCTCATTTGAAACTGGTAAGACGCATGCTGAGATTTCCACCACACTGCAACAGACGACACTCAAGTTAGCACCTGACTAACAGCTTCTTACTGGAATTTTCTAGTTAAAAGTGGCACACAGCATAAATACGGCGTTGTTCAGTCATTTTCAAGCCAGTTATGGACTGAAAAATGTCATAAATATGGGGAAGGTCAAATGCCGAGGAATTATACAATGACACGGTCTGCAATTCGTTTACAATTCGAAGTTTTGATAATTTTAACTCTAGCGTTTTTTTTCTCATTGTCCTTGCTAAACTGATTTTCCATCTTATTTCTATTCCTACTTATTTTTTTGTCATTCTATCTGCTTGGTATTAAGAAGCCTCAAGAAGCCAATACTCCAATATGACACTGGATCACTTGTCTCCTGTTGACCTGTGAAAATACAAAAATATGTATACAGTCCAGTATGGGGGAACAGTTTCATCCTGCCTCTGATCCACCACCGGAGGTAGTAACAGACCAGAGATTCTGCATTATCGCTGCAACGAGCCAGCGTATCTGCATGTTTTTATTAATGTCTTTTCCACCGATTTACAACTGTAAATCTAACCATTCATTGTGGAAAGTGACAAAGTAATGTTTTTAGCTCTAAATTACACAACTACATAATCGGTGTCAGTAAATAGCAGACCCTGTTTGGCTCTAACACACGAAAAGAGGGATGCTGTTTTCTGGTGCAAAGTTGCCTGAAGTCTCAGGCGGGAGGGATGGTGATTTTTGTTCTGCACAAATTGCCAGAGACAGTAACTGCAACATGACAATAGTGGACGGAGACAAAGACATGGTGAGTTAAAGTTTTATGCTCTGAATCAAGTCACATTATCACCTACAGACAACTGCAGGAGCATTTAGGGCAGAAATGTGACGACGAGTCGGTAGGACAGACAGGATAACAGACGCTCCATGTAGAAATTCAATATTTTTTTCCCTCATATAAGATGCTGAATTCACTAACTGCTACCACATTACTGTTGTTTGGTCCTGTAATGTGGCTTTATGGGTGGAAGTGTGGGACATTTCTCTTTTATTTGATGAGTGAAGTCTCTGTTTAGTTGTCAGACCGTGAACGCCATCAGACCGACACACCCCGGTCCTGCGCTACGAGCTTTTCCATTCTACTGCGTGACCCAGAGAGGTGCGGCAGAAGAGACTGGCGTGTTTACCTGCTAAAGTACATCTTATAAACCACCGAAAGCAGACATTATTAGAGCCACTGTGTGTGACTTAACAGTTTGAGTCAAGCATAGAGAGCCGAAGTCACGTGGACCCCATAGGACCTTATTTCAGAAAAACTCTGTAGTGGATGGAGAAAGACAAAAAGTTTTGAATTGTGCCGTGAATTACACATATGATGTTTGTAAAAAAAAAAAAATCTATTGTGTTAAACCGCTCAGTGATCTACATCGCCTCACCCAACACACGTCACCAACACCAACATGGCCGCCAACTCGGCACAGAAAGGTAAGGTACTAAAAAAGATGAGAAACAATAAATGTGAGCAAGCTAATATACAGGAGCAGCCCTACAATGTTTAAGTTACAGGTTTTGGTGACCGTTCAACGAGACAACTTCACAGACGCGACTGTTGGCTGCGTAGTCTTCATTAATGACATATTTTCACAGTGTTATATTTCATTAGTTTTATGGCAAACTGCGACTTTATTGACTTGGAAAATTACTTTTTAAATTGACAAACATCATATGTGAGATTCATGACACAATTCAAACTGTATTTGAAAAATGATTTGTCTTTCTCTATCACTACCATCAAAGATTTTCAGAAACAAGGTCCCAAACCAGGAGTGGCGTGGCCCCGGCTCTTCATGGAAAACGCAAGCGACAAAGCCAACCAATCAGAGGGCGAGTAGGGCAGGTCTTGCGAGAAGATCAGTAGGATCCATAATAATTGTTTTTGGGGAATTAATGCTATAAGCAAGATTTAACAGATAATGATGCACACAGCACTCTGAAAATAGCACCGAGTGCAGTATTATTATCTCATCAGTCCCCGGCTGTTTCAGCCACAATGTCATATGCTGTTGAACAACAATGGCACCAACATGGATATGTTGGTTGGTTGTTACTGTACAAGCCATTTGCCATTCCTACACGCCCTCTGCAAGTTCCACAAGTATTACAAGTTGTCAGCCTGTGGTCACAGATGTGGGTCATGTGGACGCAGCATCAGGGGTTCAAATCTGGTCAGATGCCAGCCCCCACCTGCCCCTCTCCCACTCTGAGCCTATTGTCACCACTGTACAGCACTGTGAGTGTGTGAGTCTGTCAGTAGGGTCTATTCATACACTGCTGATTACATCAATGCAAGACCACGCACACAAAAACACACACCACTACAAAATGTATCTATTAATAACTGTCTATTTCTCAGCTCATTATGCATGGGGTATCAGCAGGACAATATGCTGCCCTTTATTAGCTCAGGAGGGTTAATTAGAGCTATCTTACACACACACACACACACACACACACACACCACTCACATGAACGAAAAAAAGAAAAAGGTGAGCTGATTCTGACATTCCCACTGTACTAGAGAAAAAACTTCCAGCCAGGAACACTGAGGTTCCTCGTCATTTACATTCTACCCTACAAAAATATAAACTTCAGTACCCTCTCCGAAATACGACTCACGTCATATTCTTCAGCATACATCCATCACCGAACAATGCACTAGACAGTCAAAGCACATTACTGTTGTCGTCTGCAGTAAACAGCAACAACTCTGCCCACAACGAACACTGAAAGCTATCAGAGAGGAGAGCAGAGTGGAGCAGTGGAGACATGCTTTTAATATCCTAAATGTTATTAGTCTCATGTAAGTTAATCTCTTCATTTGCTCTGAGCATGTGGATCATGGGAATTCACCTCTTTCATTAGTGACTGAGTGTGGATGTGTGTATTATAGTGTGTAAGTGTGTGGTTGACTGTGTATGCTGCCCCCTAGTGGTAACTACCTGTGACTGGGGAGAAAACACAGTGAGAGCCTGAATCCTGTGCAGCATGTTCCCATCATTGTGTATAAATATTAACAGTTCTCTCATTTTTCTCAGTCTGAATATTGCAATGTAATATTTGGTTCTCCTCTAAGTGCCTGTATCTATCCCATTCATGCATGTTTGTTCTCACTTCTTTACAATATGTATGTGCATGATGCAGAGGAATTAGACTTAGACAACGACTTTATTGATCCTTTTGGGAGGTGCTCCATGTCACACACACAGCACTGTTACACACATATACAGTAAAACAGATATACATATAAGTAAATAAATATAAAAAAAAAACACTGTAGGTATAGAAATAAATATATACGTGTGTGTATATATATATATATAAACTGTACACAGATACACAGTATCTGTTATGATTATGTTATGTTATTGCACATGGTTATTGTAAAAGTCCTTCAGTCTCTCTGTTCACCTTCCTCCCCCCCAGTGAGGAGTTGAACAGTTTGATGGCACGGGGGACAAAGGAGTTTTTCAGTCTGTGTTTCCGGCTTTTTGGAAGGAGCAGCCTGACGCTGAATCGGCTCCTCCGGCTGCTGGTGACAGTGTGCAGAGGGTGGTTGGCATTGTCCAGAATGGCCCGCAGTTTGTTGAAGGTTTTTCTCTCCGCCACTGTCACCAGAGCGTCCAGCTTCATGGGACCACCGAGCCAGCCTGCCTGACCAGCTTTTCCAACCTGGACAGTTCTGCCTGTGATGTGCTCCCGCCCCAGCACACCACAGCGTAGGAAAGAATACTGGCGACCACAGACTGGTAGAACATCCACAGGAGCTTTCTGCAGATGTTGAAGGATCGTAGCCTCCTCAGGAAGTACATCCTGCTCTGAGCCTTCTTGTACAGCTGCTTTGTGTTGCTCGACCAGTCCAGCCTGTTGTCCAGCCACAGCCCAAGATATGTATAGGTCTCCACAACCTCCACCTCCTCTGCTCCTAACAGAACTGGTCTGGGTCTGTCCCTCCCGAAGACGATGACCAGTTCTTTAGTCTTTGAGGTGTTGAGCTGCAGGTTGTTTGTGTGGCACCAGACAACAAAGTTCCTCACCAAGCTCCTGTCCTGTCCAGCTCCAAGTCCGCTGTGTACAGAGTAAAGAGGAGGGGGGAACAGCACAGTCCCCTGCGGAGCTCCTATGCTGCTGACCACAGTGTGAGACGTGACATACTGCGGTCTCTCAGTGAGTATTTACAAGCTAAATTCATTTTTTTCTTCACTGTACACAAAATCCCATAGATTCATGTTGGCATATATGATATTAATAAGGCAAAATTTCCAACAGCATTAATATTGTGTGTAAAAGCTGCTATTTCTGGTTCAGCTGAATTCTTTAGCTAAGCTCCCTAACTGTGACGAGATAGGCAAGGCTCCAAAGTCTGCAACTTAAGTTGATGCCCTTCACTGAATCATCTTTATGCTTTATCTAAGCAGGTCTACAGATAGAGAGAGAGAGAGAGAGCTCAGGTAAACTAGCAAAGAGAGAGAGGAAGCAAATCTGGAAAGTTTCTCTCATCATGAAGCGTAATGTAACTCTGCATAATACTCAGGTTTATTACAGGGGTCACTGCTAATGGGGTCAGTACAGAATCAGTACAGGCCACTAACCTAATCTACTGGCTGCTTGTAATTGTTTAATGACCCTGTGTTGTTTTTATACTGGTTTCTTTATCTGCTGTTTTTTTTAATTTATCTGTGAAGTAATGTCCAACCTTGTTAATAAAAGTGCTATATAAATAGAGTTTAATATTATACTATCATACATAGCTGACTCCTGTATGAAATGGCAGTATCCTCCATGCAACACTTAAAATCCTTGTCTGCAAACTATACTGGAGGTGTGTTTAACTTGCTGCGTACTGTGGCTGTGCACCTACACACACAGTGTGGGCAGAAGAACTTCACCACATTTCGGAGGAAAATATGGTACTTTTTACTTCTGCACTGTGCATAATACTACATTTATCTGACAGCTGTAGTATATGAAGTAGGAAAAATTAGTACTAACCTATTTTGCTATATAACACTGAGGACCCATTATTCTGCATCATGATTACTTTTATTTTGATACTGTAAGTACATTTCTTTTACATTTTTACGTACATTTGATATTTTACTGGTTAAATTGGAATGCAGGACTTTGAGTAAAGGAGTATAATTAATGAAATATCATTACACTGTTGTACTGATCTCTGAGTACCTTTTCTCCAGCCGTATATAATTTAGATTTTTAAGTGCTGCCAGTTTGAGTTTTTAAGTTTGATTGTTGAAAAAAATAGAAGAAAAGAAATGAAGAAAAAGAGATAACATGACTTGACTTAACATTACCTTATTTATCCCTGCATCTAAGTTATCTCTACAATAAATCCATTCAAAATAACTGATTTTAGCAGTTATAGCATGAACACCATCGATTGAGGAGCTCACAGATCACGTCGTCTGCCCCCCTGTGGCACACCCGTTTGTATTGGCCATGATGTCATCTGACCTGACTGCTGATAGGCTGCTCAACCGGGCAGGTCACTGCCACAAACACACACATGCAGACACACGCACGCATATGCGCACACACACACACACACACACACACACACACACACACACACACACACACACACACACAGGCACACCACTCAGCTTGAATGGTCATGTCTCTCTCTTTGTCTATTACGTGATGCTTGCTCGACTATGAAAAGCTCTTTGGTCTGAACTCATCTCCACTAGGCCAGGCTAAGTGTCTGTGTCTGTGTGTGTGTGTGTGTGTGTGTGTGTGTGTGTGTGTGTGTGTGCGTGTGTGCGTGTGTGTGTGTGCGTGTGTGTGTGTGTCAGTGCGAGATTGTCTTTCTGTTATGTGTCTCTCTTGACAACATCATCCCATGTACTGTAATTAGGTATGTGTGTATATGTTGTTTTAATTTCCTGTCTTTTTCTATTGTTTTAGTTCATTTTGGACCTTTTTTAATATAGAATTTATTTTTCCAGTTCAACGCGTAATTCAATTCAGTTTTGCTCTGAGAATAAAAGGGCAGATTTGTGTTTTCAATCAAGTAAAATAAGGACAAACTGGAGCATTATGATGTCATCACAGCAGATCTTTAGAGGGTACACTATGGACAAACATCAAATATAATGTAATAAATCAATGCAAGCTAATCTAGCGACATCTTTGAGAAATGTCAGTGTGGTTTCAGAGCAGCGCTCTGCCCCAGTTTAATGACCTGCTGCTGTCTGCTCCACTTTAAGTCCTTTACATCTCATAGCACATACTCACTCTGTTGACCAGCAGTTTGACTTTAAAAACTGGGTCTGAATCACTGAAGAAGCTCAGAAACTGTTCCAGTCACATCTCATCACAGAACCAAAGAGGGTCATGCCATGTGAAAAATTCTGACTATAGTTTCAGCAGCAGGAAGTGCTGAGAAACCTGCTGCAATGATTAAACATGAATAATAAGAAGAATAATACAAATTATACTTTAATATTAGTTCCACATTTTGGGAAATAGGCTTAGTTGAGATTTAGAAAAGAAAATGTATACCACTCACATGTCTGTGTGTTAATTATCAAACAGCCAGTTTGGCTATCAGCGTAGATTGGGAGCAGAGGGAAGCAGCATGGCTCTAATCATATGTAAAGAAAACCACCAAAGTGCCTCTACAGCTCACTAGTTAACACGTTACTGTATATATACTGTTACTATTTGTTTAATCTTTACAGCAACTGAAGTGTAAAAATGACAGTGTGGCTTTTGGTTGCGAGCGGTGACGTGAAGTGATTCCACATGAGGCATTTTTGCCCTTCAAGATAATTTTTTTGAGTATCATTTCATCTTCCGATTACAGAAATGTTGTTGTCCTGCATCAACACATCCATTTCAACTAACACGGATATTGTTAAATAATAAAACACTACAAATAAGAGTTATGCAAACAATAGAATGATGGAATTTTTGACACTTGGCAATGTGACTCCAGTAAGCCTAAAATAATGCTAGTGTTCAGAGATTCAGACATAAATCGTATGAGAACTTTAACTCCACTTTCAAACCCCATACAATTTTTTTTTTTGTTTATTATACTTTATTCATTTCAAATCTAATATTGGAGAGCAGAGATACTACTGTGATCAAGACTAAGTCTACAGCCATGCCACAGCTCTGTGAGGCTGAACTAAGGAAGTGCTTTCCAACATCTAGCATGTTCACAACAACAGTGCATCGAATCACCAAAGTCATTAAGATTCATCGTCTGGGAACCATGACGGTCTGTACCAAATTCAAACAACATACAGACATCGCCATCCTTGGAACCAAGCTGTTAATATGACTAAAAAAATAGCTTGTAACTGACAGGTGTTTGGGTGGAGCTAAGAATTCCCATACAGAGGCTGAGTATAAAACAGCAGCTATGATCTGAGTTAATGTAGGGTCACGTTATCTTTTTAGGGGTCAATCTGAGATCCATCACACACCACCTCTGACCTCTCCCAGGCAGCAGCAGCTGTCGATGATGGACGAGCCACAGTCACTTTCATGTTGCAGACAGTCAGACTCGACAAATGAATGTCCTGTTTAGCTCTTAATGTTCTGTGACAACTTACATAGTTGTTTTGGATTAAGAGCACAGATTACTGACTAGGTATTTTCTCTCATGCAGGTACAGGATGTGCACATGCATGTCAGCCCGTAGTCTTTGTGGTCTGTTCTAGTGGAGCTTTTAAAGCACGATGTGCGGTGACACAAAACATCTGATGTATCATTGCTGGCGCAGTACACCAGGAGTAGATGCAGTAATAGCACTGGTTTTTACCTGCAGTGGTGCTAGATGGACTGCTGATGCCTGGACTGGGGCCTGGAGTCGAATTTAGTCCTGCAGGCTGGGAGTTGATCCCCGTGGCCTGGAGAAGACACCTAGGCTGAGCCCCTGCTGGATTCAAAGACATTGTGACTCATTAGAAAATACAAAGACTTGATGATGATGTATTACTTCTTCACCTGTTTGCCGCTGCTACTGCAACTTTAATTATTGAAACTACTACTGTTGCTTTGAGTTCTGCTTACCCAGCCTGAAAGTTATACATGAGACAAAGATAAAGACGAAGCTTCAGACTCAAACAATTAGTAATGGTTGAAATACAGCAGAAATAAAGCAAATATATAGCTTTATGTCTTGGGTCAGGTTTGGGTCTGAAAGTCAGATTAGGAGATGCTTGTTCTTGACGTGCAGGCAGAAAATTTGTGCACTCGCTTGCAAGGACACAAAAGTCTGAGAGCATTCCCTCTCCGTTTAAAACTCTAAACCTTGGCTACTACTATTACTTCCACCGCTATTGCTACTGCCACTGCTAGTCGTCTTCTTGAACAAAAAGTTCTTTCCTCAATGGTTTTGTCCACATTTATTCAATTGTTGACATTTAAATGTCTCAGTGAGTGGTTGTTAAGCTTGTGCAGATAGCATCACTACTAGAATCTCATGACAGTATTGATCATCATGTACCTGCTGTCTGCTTTCCAGTCTCTCCAGCCTGGAGCTGTCGCACTCTCCGAAGGTGAGACCGGCCATTGTAGTGAATCTGGGCCTGACTAGAAGAAGTCAGCTGCAGGTTACACACCTCACACAGCGAGTAGGCCCCACCCTGACCTGGAAGAAAGCAACGGGGATAAGTTGGACTGAAGGAAACAACTACAAGGATGAGTCAGACTGAGGGAGAAAGCTCCAAGGATGAGACAGACTGCAGGAGAAAGCTCCAAGGATGAGACAGACTGCAGGAGAAAGCTACAAGGATGAGACAGACGGTAGGAAAAAACTGTGAGGACGGGTTGTAATAAAAGAAGATGGTACAGAGTATTGGTTCTGAAACATGTCAATCACCTGGAGAAGCAGTCTGCTGGACTGAGAAACTGATGGATGTAGCTGTGGATCTGTCCATCAGCTCTTGACACATTCCACCGAAGGCAAAGATCTGCCCACTCTCCAGGAGCTGAGAGGGGCTGAGAGGAGTCTTCATCCCTGAGGAAGAAGAAGAAAATGACATGGACAGAAATGTCAATCATTGATGTTGAACGTCCTTGATATTCATTTATTTTCTCGTGCAGTAAGCCTGGCACAGAAAAAGTTAGAAATAAGCACAAAGAGCTAATTGGGACTGACTATTGCTAGCATGTTATCACAAAACGTCTTAAACAAATTATTTTGTGAAAGACACGCGTAAGGGGGGAGAATGCTGCCTGTAAAAGGAGCACAGCACTAGGCTTATACCATCTACGTCCAGTGAGTCAGACGAGTAATCACCTAAAAGGAGACAGTCTATGTGGGACATACAGGTGGACAGACGGACAGCGGACAGACGGACAAGAGTGAGGCCTGAATGACACCGGATGCTGAGTGTGAAGCACCAAACGCTCACAGGGAGAGTGATGAAGTAATGAGTAAGAGGATAGAGGAAGGATGACATATGTGTGTGAATCCAGTGTACAGTGAGTGCGTGTGTGTGTGTGTGTGTGTGTGTGTGTGTGTGTGTGTGCGCGAGTGTAGGTCAGTCCATGACTGTGTCCATCTGTTGTCTTTTCAGCTCTGCCAAGTCACATGACCTCTGACAGGACAAACACACGCACTAACATACCCTCTCGTTTTTTTAATATTCAGTTAGCTTTATTACCATTACCTGCATCATATGACTACTGCATACACGCTACTTTAAACTGACGTTGGGGATCTGGATCAGATTTGGATCACCTCAGTTAGTTTGTAAGGTCACACCACTGGCTGATGGCACAGGAGAAATTGTTGCAGAATGATATTTTTATTTCATTGTATGGTATAGCAGCTGCTGTTACCATATGGCCGGTGCTGACGAGGAAGTCAAGGTCTCTACATCTCCACTATCAGCGTCAACACACCAGCTCCACCAGCTATGCTGACTGGCTACCATTTAAGCCCTCTGAGGCGAATTTGTCATTTTGAGCTATTCAATTGAATTGAACTGACTTGACATTTGCCCAATCAGGAAGCCACTGTTTTTCTATGGCCAGGGGTCAGCCCCTGGCGTCTACTGAGAAGCTCTCGACAGCTCTAGCAGGGGTTTTACTTGTGGTTTCAGTGGCAAAGTGTCCTAATATGTGGGAAAGCAAGTAGTCAGTTATTTCATTCACCCCTAAGAAGCAGGTGTTCCATCATTTTTCCCATGGAACTCTTATCAGTACAAAAGATTGTTGAAAAATATCTGGTTCTTTCAGAAAAGGTCAAAGGTAAAACATATGAAGAGAAGCTCAACTCCCATGGTGCATTTGGCAAGAAAATATCTAATCACATAGCTTAAAGTTCTTTAGGTGCACTGCCGATGCCATGAGGAAGTTTAGAATTACAGCGTAGAGGAAAGTGATTCTACAATCTGCATGTAGTCAGTAACTGTGGTGCTGTGTTTTACTGCAGGTACAAACCAATTTGAATTTGCTACAACCAATTAACACCGCTAAATGTTTAAATCTCATTCATCTAAAATGCATGTTTTGTGCTTTCATCTCATCAGTAACAAACATTTGACTAAAATAAGTTTATCTGAGTTTATCCCAAACTGGCAATTAGTCTGAGATGTCGCTGTTTGGGAGATATCAAAGAACACAAAACAAGCACAACTGCAATGTCAGATAGGTCGGACCACTGTGTTCAACGACATATCTTTAAACGAACACAGTTGAAAATGACAACAGAAATATAAAAAAGCTTGCCGATCTGCAGTGTTGTCAAGCCCGGAAGCATCTGCTGTTGTTAACACCACAGACGTATATACGTCGAGGCTGCATTGACCCGCTGGACCGTATGTCAACATGGCTGCCATATTGGATGTGAAAAAATGTGGGTTCTCTGAATAAAAAGCACAGTTTACATTTAATATATTTTGATGAATTGTTTTTATATTCAGTTAAGTAACAATAATGACAATCACTGAGACAAAGAAGTCTGCAAATCAAAATAAGACACTGCAACTTACAGCAGTCTGCTTTCTTTTCTTTTAGCAGTGAAGTGATGTACTCCATGACAGAATAGACACATATCTTATTGCATGCAATAACATTTCATTGTAAAAAAAAAAAAAAAAAAACTG
>OMLP01045219.1:12319-41787 GCA_900302685.1 Spondyliosoma cantharus | reverse complement strand
CAGCTGCTCTTCAGATTGTGTGTGTGTGTGTTAATTTTCAGCGGTCTTAACTCTTTTTCTTGTTTAATTTTGGCTTTCATATCTGTCTCCACTACTCTTTATTTTATGCTTTAATAAACTTTATCATGTCTTCTTCGCTGGTGTACGTTGTTACGTGCGTGTAAGAGGAGGAGATGCTTCTTAAAGTTAAGATTTTAAGTCCTATAATGAAGTAATAGTATGTTTTTATTATTATCATGAGTACAGACATGCAAAATGTCCTCCGTCATTGTCATACAATTATGTCATATACGACTGAATTTTTATTACAGATGCGCTTATGTGAAATTAGTTTATTCTAGCTATTTACTACACTGTTGAGTAGTTTAATATTTAACAAGTCCATCATCATTTAAAGATTCATTGCATGTTTTGTGTGTTAAATCTTAATTTGTGACGTAAATACACTGTAGGTTACAAATAAATTCAGTGGAGTAAAAAGTACAGTAGGGTCGAGGTATTAAGTGTTACACAAAATACACAGAACTTCATGAATCTACAAAAAAAATACTTTTTTTGTAGTTTTAAAGCAAAGACGTAATTATTAATAGTTTACTGTGTTTGTATGGTGTACATATACATTGTTGAGTTGACTCGCAGCATTATAAATTAAACTGCTCATTAGTACAAGTAATAAAATATTAGCTCCACCTCAGTCAACATTTAAATGTTTATACATCAGAAGTAATCCATCCAATAATTCAATATAAGATTATTTAACTCAAAGAGTACTTATACTTGTGATACTTTAGGTATGTTGCTGATAATACTCTTACCTAAGTAAGATTAGTAATGCAGGAGTATTTTAAGGGGATATTTTAAAGGGGTATTCAACATTTTAGCTCTACCTCTAGATCTGATGCTTTCTAACCAGTCAAATATGCAAAACCAGAGAAATGGATAATGCAGATTAATACCGTGCCTACCACAGGTGCTGCAAGATTTATTGATATTTTATTTTAATAACCATTTTTATGGCTTTTACAGACAGTTGAGAAGAGCTGACAGGAAGTGAGGCAGAGAATGATGCATCACATTTTCCCAATTGGACTCAAACCGTGATGTGGTTCATGTTCAGTGCCTTAACCCCTAAGCTACTCTGGTTCCCTGCATTACAAAACACAAGGTGGCATTTTCTCATATGTTCTAATTTTCTCAAAAATAGAAGTAATAATCTTCATAATCACCAAATAAAAACACTGTTGAATATGCACTTAAGCTGCAGCTAAAAACAAAAGATATTCATATGAAATGAGGGATGACGTAATACAGTTCAACAGCACCACAAAGGACAGCCTCAAAAATGTCCATAAAGATCATCGACATGATGCTAAAACAAAAACTAAACATTATAACCTTCAAGATTTAGTCAAGGATTTTTACAGGTGTTCCTAATAAACTGGCCACTGCGTGTATTTGTTATGTTGGGAAGCCATTAGATGTTTGGGTAGATTTTGAAATGATGTTCCATAAAGTTTGTGTGTGGAATTAGATGATAATTGTCCAGTGATAGTTTTGAGGTAATTTTGTACAGTTTGTAGAAAAATAGTTAAAAATACAAACAGTAGGACTGACAGTGTATACAGTATCTTTTACATGTGTGAGTAGCAGTAGAACCAGTTTTTAATGTGCCACAGCTCGTGGGAGGCACCTGAGTTTGATACTTATTGTTCCCTCGGCCTTGGTGAATATGTGGAACATGTCTGTAAACCGGTGTGGGTGTCTTGCGGTCTGCCGCGGTTTAGGGTTGGCCAAAAAACAGACGCCATTCATGCATTAAGAGCTGTGGCTGATTCAAGTGTCAAACATGATGGAGTGGCTGAAGAGCCTGCCAGTTTAAGCTTGCCATGGTTGGCTAGCTGAGCGGCTGACTGAGTGTGCGGCTCCTCGCTCCTCTTTACACGCAAACTAAATGAATCGTTGAATCCAATCCGTGTAGACGTTCCAGTTAAGCTGGATATTTTTTTTAGAAGAAAAACCTTCTAAACTTTGCTCAAAAATAGCTTCTCTGATCGGAAGATTTATCTAAAAATGCATAGAAGCAACCGATACACAACCATTCAGCTGGTCAAGGATCATCTGGCGTTTTGTTAGAAATGTTCAGCAACTACGTCAGTGTGTAACACCGGACAGACGGGCAGACACAATGGCTGTGAAGGATTTCTGGAAAACGAGCTGCTGTCTCTGTGCTGCAGCATCCGAGCCGGCCACCCACCAGGAGAGAGGGTCTGAGGAATGCTTTTTACTGGATTGCTTGTCTTGTCGCACCCCCACCCCACCCCTGATCCTCTTTCTTCCTCAGACCTACAGTCTGTGTGTGAGTGTGGGCATGTGTCACAAACGCCATCATTACATACATTACCTGGAAGAGAGGAGTGTGTGTTTGTGCATGTGTGGACCGCTGAGTGAGCGTGTGTGAGTGTAGTCAGCATGTTTTTGTTTGCCTGGACGTGTGTTTTCCACGTGCACTGTGGCCACCGGTGTTGTGGTTTTGTAGTCGGTGGTTCCTTTTTGTTCTTCAATCCATCTTCCTGACAGACTCTTCATGGCAAGACTTCACAAGAAGGCCTTTCTTCTTTTTTTCTTACAGTTGGAGCTGAAACGATGAGTCAGTCAGTGGGAGCAGAGAAAAACACGTGGCAACTATTTTCTATCTCATCATTGATTGTTTAAAGGGGAAAGGTTTATAAAACCCTTTGTGGTTGCAGAGGAAGCTGCACGAAAACTGATAAGTTGCCTCAAGTGATGTCACTTGAGTCAGCATCAGTGGTGGAGGTGGAGGTCACTCCTGGAGGTGTGGAGTTAGAAATGATTTCTGCTCGAGGCTAGCGACTCGAGGCTAAATTAGCACACAGTGCTCCAATAAAACTGTCGGTGGTCAAGTTGCATTATGGGTAATCCAGGTTTAAACTACAATAAATTGTATCTCTGGTTCTGTTGAGTTTGATCCTTTATTTAAAAAATTGCCAATCCTGAGTCAGACAATGTTCTAGGAGTGAAATGCTAAATCGATAGGATATCTTTTAAACCATTTTAAACAGGCCTGCCATAGATTCAGCAGTTCCAGCTTTATATGTGAATATTTCCCAGTTTTCTTCATCCTTTATGAAAATGTATATATTTTAACACTGGACTTGGTCAAAAAAAGCAAAACTGTTTGTATCAGAATGGGTATTTTGTCATTATTTTCCCAAGAGCACCTCGCTGCAGACAGACGGAAAAAAATATTGTGAGAATTATTTTGTCAATGAAAATAATTGTTGCACTTCTATTCAAAGTTTTATTCAGTTGTGAGTCTAGACAGACGTCCTGTTCAAAACTATAACCCTGAATCCAAATTTGAGAAATTTGTTGTTGTGGTCTTTGTCAAAGAAATTACAAATGACCTTTTATTTTCTGATTAATGCATTAATGTTTGTTTGTATAATGTTAGATAATAATGGATTCCAAGGTGATGTCATCAAATTGCTTGTTTTTTTCTGGCCAATAGTCAGAAACTACAAAAATATCAAATTTATGATGAAATATGATGAAGAAAAGCAGCAAACAAAGAGGCATGTGCAAGGAAATCAGTCAATGCAATCATTGCAATCAATATCAGTTTTTAATATACTTTAGATTAATTTTCTGTCGGTCAACTAATCATTTTATTGGCAAATTGATAAGTTTCTAAAAAAAAAAACATGAGTCGCCTTCTCTTATTTTAGATATAAAGTGCAGGAAGACAACATGTGTGGAAAAGTGAATCTTCACAATTTCAAATAAAAAAAAAATATTGCATGAGAATTATGAATATCTGACTTTCATATACATATACAAATTGAATAAAGGAATTAAATGAGCATTACGATAGATGTAAATGTGCAAACTATTTCTGCACTTGAGCCACGGCCCTCAGCTCTGTTTCTGTCGTCAGTACTTCAGTTGTTCCTTCTGCCTTCAAATATAAAAATACCCACTGCAAGAGAAGGTTGAAGTCGTATTGGTCTAAGCTGATCATCTACACACTAACCTTCTACTTAAGCACACTGGTTCGATAGAAAAGCTCAGTGCTAAAATTAAATAACATCACATTCATGGATCTTTGGCAGCCGTATGATTAATATCTTTCCCAGTGATCAAATCCAAATAAAAAGGGACAAATGACTCAGACTGTGGGACACTTAGATCACACCTCTTCTTCTCTCTCGGCCCCTCTTATAGCTCAGGCATATGATGGAGTATGAAGAGACAAAAGGCAGAAAGAAAAAAATAGAAATACCTGTTATTATCCATGATCTTTGTTTTCTACCCTCCACACTGAGCAGTGTGAGTTTGCCACCACTAGAGGGAGCTTCACCACAATGTTTGACAACAGCAGCAGCAGCAGCAGAAGAGTGAGGGAGGCTCTGGCAGATGGCTTGCACTGTTTCATAAACAACTTTTATCAGGAGACGCCCTATATCCACAATATCCACCTGTACACACATGACAATGCCAGGAACTGTAAATTGTGGTTATCCTGAGTGTTTGTAGATTTATCTCACATGCACCACGTCAAAGAAAGTGCAGGCTATGTCTATATTTGCAGTTATCAGTAGAGCGACAGGGCACAGGGTGTGTGACTATGAGGGTGACATGCTCTGATGCTGTTCTAAAGAATTTGCCGACCCCGATTAAATTACTAATGCCAACAGGGCAGAGCTGTTTGTATGCGTGTGTGTGCGTGCGTGTGTGTGTACACTAGTGTTGTCACAATACTGGAAATCTAACTTCGATACAATAGCTTGAAAAATATCAATATTGGATACCATGTTTGACACCTTTAGAAACATTGAAACCACACTGGGCGCATATAATTTGAGAGAGCTTGTGTTTCCTGGAGTTAAGCGGAAAAAAAAAAAACGTTTCAAATATATGGAAATGATGTGTATCGATATTTTCTACAACACTAGTATGTGCAACGCGTGTTCGTGTGTGTTGCAATAATGAGTGAGACTTTGAGGTGAAACTGGATGCATGAAGAAAGGGTGTAGCCAGATTTGACTGGTGGTGACAGATAATGGGTGGAGGCCAAAAGTTGTCACATCATGTCTGATGTTAACTGCAGTTATAACTTCCTATTTTCATTTTGTCATCTCCTTTTATCTGATGAACAAAAGCACTTGAAAAAACAAAGGACTTGAATAAGAAAGTCATTTATAATCATTAGAGTACAAATCATACAGTCAAGTCATGCAAGCCAGGCAAGCAATATTATGTAACTTTTTAACCTTAAAGTGAAACTCTCGCCAAAATACAACCTAGGGTCTTTTTGTGAATGTACCCGAGTCAAATGTTCGTTTAAAAGCATAATTACAACTAAAGCGCCACTTTTAAGATTGACCGTATTTCCTTTTTCGGGTCAAAATCATTTTCAATGGAGTGCTAGGGGCAATTTTACAATAGCATCAAAATTGCTTTTTTTTTGCTCTTTTTTTAAAACACTAAGAAGGCTCGACACAACATCAGCACCTACATTACGTCTGACATATTGTTTCAGACCTGGGTTTTGTATTTGTGACAGTAGTGTTGCAACTGTGGGGGATGCCAAATCGCACAAAATGCCAATTTTCTACATAATGTTGCGTTAATTAAGTGATTTCACCAGCTGATATACCATAAGGTGACTGTGTGGCTCAGACTGTGCTTTAATGTTTTCAATTTATCTTTAAGGTGAGAATTTAGCGGGCCAACTTAGTTTTTTGCAGTACAAAGAGTGAAACACTGAAACTGTTTGGATTAAAAAATAACAGAAAATAATGGCAGTTAAAGTAGTTTCCTGAACCAAAGGTTAAAACACAATCTTCCTGGAATCCTACAGGAATGTGTCTGAGGCACCTAATTTGTGTTTACATTATACAGTATGTTCTGTGTTAGTCATATTACTATTTTTAGCTTATAGCATTATTTCTGAAGTATTTAGGTCCCTAAGCTACAATTGATATGTATGCAAGTAATAATGTGAAAACAATATGAAAGTGGTTGCTAACAGTTATGAACCTACAAAGAATGTATCCCCAAAATCTGAAGTTCCTCTCGGCTTTATAGAGCTTCATAGCGAGTTTCAGGTCATTGCTTAGCTCTGTTAGCTCTTTGGTCACACCTTTACTGTACAGCAGAAGTTAGTTCAGAATTTAGTTTCTAGCTGGTGAACTTAGTGGAGCATTTAGCAGCTTAATAACCAGATATGTCCCTCAGGAGGTGGTGGAGACCAAAATCAGAGCTAAAAGAAGGGATCTGAAATACAACTCCCAATTATTAATGTTGCTCAGTAACTACCATATGTGTAAATAAGAAACTGTTTACTTAAACTTAAAAGGTCATTATGATAATGTTAATGTTGTTCATAATATGTTTCCACTACCCCTCAAATAGCCAATACGAGTAATGGCAGGTTAAATAAAAGTCATCATACAACACTTGAAAAACAAAAAACAACTACTCCATAATGTAAAAGTCCTTTATATATAGAAAAAGACCCCTTTCCATGTGATATTAATATTTATACTCTCATTTAGTATTAATTATTTCTGATGCATTCATCTGTAAGTAGTTTATATTGTAGATGGTGGAGGTGGAGCTAGTTTCATTTACTTACTGCTAAGTTTAATCTGTATTGTTGCATCATGTTTTTATACAGTAATCACGTTTTGGATACAAAACTTAAATTAGGAAGGAACTAGTTACTTTAACTGTCAGATAACTGTAGTGGAGTAAAAAGCACGCTATCCTCCTCTGATCTGTGGAGAAAAGTAAACAGTAATATGAAAATACTTGAGTACAGTGTTGCAGTACTTGTACTTTACCTAAGTGTGCATCTTTACCAGATTTACCTTGTTACGTCCGTCAACTGACTTACAGTGATTACTACAGCTCCACTGTAATTCTTTGTTTGTACAGTAAATGTTGTACAGTGTTTGCATTTTATATCCCAGCTTACACGTGTATATGTTTCACATCTCTTGGAGCCTTTAAGATGCTTGAAGTCTCGACTTTGATAACGTTGCACCGACAGGATTATTAAGACACTTCGGTCGTGTCGGAGGTACAAAGGAGGTTTTCTTACGTGACCTATTTCTTTTTTCTGTTTGGATTCTTGCGAGAGGACATGAAAGAATCCACCAGGAAAATTAATAATGCATCTAGCTTCTTCGTGTGTTTGCTGTGCCAAGTGCCTGATGCGTCTCCTCCATATTCTGAAAACAACAGCTACAGACAGTGGTGAGGTAAACTAGATGGTTTAAAAGATGATTTCTAATGAGTTAGATTGGGTTTGAAATCAGGTTTCTACCTTGTGAGGTTGAGCTGTGCGCATCTATGAACAGAAAGACTGCAGGTCAATAACTATTTCTTGGTATTTATTTGAATAAATTACATTGACTTATCACATTTGTTTCTTTACATCAAGCATAGAGTCTTAGAATCCAGTGCAAGAATAAAAGAAAACCAAAAACGGAAAACAAACAAACAAAAAAACGAAAAAAACAATCCAAAGACAATCATGTGCAGCACAGAGAATCCCTCCTTTCACATTGCTTCTGGATAATATACTGTATATATACATCTATACTGTATGTGTATACTTTTGTCACAGTTACAAAAATAAGATACGTTACTGTAGATGCGCGACTATACACACAAAGGTGAAAACAAAACACAGAAAAGCTGTACAGTCCTCATTGAGGGCAAAGATACACACGATTGTTAAAAAAAAAAGTGAAAGAGAGAAAAGAAAGAAAAGGATTTGTATCGCCTTTAAAAAAAATAAATACATGACCTTCGAACTGTATCATTATTCTCCCCGAAGTATACTGTCTGTTAAAGTTGTGCTTCCCTTTAAAAAAAAACACTTAATATGGGATATCGGTTGATTTTTGCATAATTTATCGTAATTCCACTGAATATAATGAATTGGTCCTTTGATTAAAGAGACATCCATGTTTGTTTTAATGTTGAACACTGTCAGAGACAGTATATCTTTAATACCTCAGCCCCAGAGGTCCTCTGCAGCCCCGTCCCTGTGCATAACACGTACAGTATGCAAACCCAAATACGCACCCCTCCCCCGAAAACACACGCACAACATTACAACAAGATGGGCAGGAAAAAAAAAAACAAACAGTATCACCGCCCGCGCAGATTGTTCTGCAGGAGGGTTAATACACCGTTGACATTGCAGAGAACGAAACACCCGGGGAAGTGCTCAGCTGACTGAAACATGTACTGTAATAAGTGAGGTTGGTGTGATCTCTAGATTATCAGTACATCAGTTAAACTCGGGACAAAAATCCCACACTATACGCATACAACCAGGGTCAGGGACAATTTCACATTGTAGCATTTTATTCTGAGACATGAAAAAGGCTAAACCAGCCGCTTTTTAGTCCACATTATTTCGGAGAAAAGGGTTTTTTTTTTTAGTGTAAGTTGCATCATTTCAATTAATAAAACATTTCCACCGAGACAAAAAGAAGTCATTTCTTCATTCCGTTCAGCCATTTGTTCGCTCCTGGCTATGTCTAGTTTCATCTTAATCAATGGCTTATAGACAGCTAAACTACAGAATACTAATTGGTCTAGTAGGGATGCAGCAACAAAAGGAGCTACGCCTTCAGCTGCAGAAACAACAGTTTGCCCCAATGAGCAGTTAAGTCCTATAAGTTTATATATCACAATACATCAACCATTTTTCACACAAGCTGCTGAAAAAATACACGTCGGAGGATTGAAACGTATGCACCAAAGTTTTTCTTACGTCACTTTAAACAGTTTAAACTTCACAACTTGTGGGTTTTTTTTTCATTTTTTTTTCGCAAATCATGTCATCACTCCACTAATCACTGGCTCAGATATGTAATGTCACATATTTAAGAATACAGTTTCTCTCCTCTTGATGAAAATACCAAAGAACTAGAGATTGCGAGCTTCACCCTGTTGCATCGAACTGATGTACCGACACCACGACGTCTTTAAATCTTGAAGCTGAAACCGGAGTTGATTCGTGTTGTTTTTTTTCGCAGGTAACTTTGGTATCTAAATCACATACGAGCAGTCACGCGCACATGTTGATATGTAAAAAATCAAAATATAAAAGTACGATGGGTAAATCCTGGTTGTTAGTTATCAGCTAGATGTATATGCCTACAACTTTTGTCAAAACTCTGAAGAGTTAAAAGGTGAAGACGTCCTCTGGAGCACGACAGGGGACGTGAGCCCCGAGCGGGACGATTGCCGTTTAGAAAAAAAAAAAAAAAGAGGAATATTTAAAACGAAACAAAATCAGCTCAACATATATATTTTTTTTTAATAAGAGAAAAACGTTAAACACTTGAAACCATGCTTGACCTAGAGTCTCTAACAAACATGAAGCACGTGGACCGATTTTTTTTTTTTCCTAGTATGTGAGAGAAAAGATTCTAACTACTGTAGAGGTTTTTTTTGCCACAAAGTACAGTGAATTAGAGAAAATGTGATTTTTGTAAAGCTCCTCTGATAAACTTATGACGGACTGACAGCCAACGTAAACTGAGACAAAAGCCGGGACAGAAATGGATAAAATGACTACGGAGGCCTGAAAGTGCCTCCTGGGATAAGGGGAAGCAACGACATCAATGCAGATTTTTCCCTCATTTCTAGTTTTTAAACTCTCAGTTGGTGCATACTAGCGTTAATTTGCCGTCGATCTTTGTTCGCATTTTCATTTTGTTATTGTGTTGTTGCTGTTTCGACTCCTGTAAAGCGGAGTGCAGGTGGTTGGTAGGAATGTTTAGGAGAAAGGTTACTGGGAATACCGGGGGGGAAGGAAACCAGAGGTCAAGATTTGCCACCTTTGCAGACACGGCTGGACGCGGTGACGTCCTAGTGGGGAAGCGGCACCAGGATATCCACATAGTTGATGGGGAAGAAGCCTGAGTTGCCGTGCAGCATTCCCTCGTACCAGTTGTCATCGATCTTATTGGTCAGGGTGATGATGTCGCCTTCCTTGAAGCCTAGCTCACCTTCGTTCTCTGGGTCGAAATCATAGAGTGCACGACAGCAGGGCTGGTCCATAGGAGCTGGGGGCAAAAAAAGGAGTTAGTGGAGAGAAGAGGGGAGACTGGATGCTGCATATAGATTAGAGACATAATGACACATCACAGGAAAAGCTTGTGAAAGGCTCACCTGGAGACCTGGCTGAAAGAGAGAAGGTGAAAGGGGAAGAAGCAGAGAGGAGGAGGGAGGAGACAAAGCAAAAGAAAGATAACATGAGCATCAGTGACAGGAAAATAATAATGAGGCATTCAATGTTCAAAGGAAGTGTTTTACATTTTGGGAAATCCACTCAAATGATTTCTGATGGATAAGAGGATCAATGCATCTGATATCTGTCTGTTAAAGTTGCAGCCACCAGCCGACTACCTTAGCTTAGCATAAAGACCGGAAACACAAGTAAACATATAGGGCTAACTACGCTGAGCTCATTTGCCTTTCTACTGAATATAATCAATTCCCTTTGTGTTTCTGTTTGTGCCCTTTCTCCTTGTTCCACCTTCGTAAAAGCACAAGCAGAAACAGCCACAGTGAGATACCAGACGAAGAGCTCGAGACAACAAACTCTTACTGCGCCTTGGCAAACAGTTCACATCCAACAGATAAACAAGTCGTTTCACCTGCCGTGCCGTGTGATGGAAAAACACTCGCTAAAAGTAGCGGGGGGACTTTTATTGTGAAGAATTTATAGGAAAAGATCTGTGTTTTTTTCCACCGTTTCACAGGCACTGCTGTGACCAACTAGTCACAGCTCAGGTCAGCCCGCTGCTTTTATATTTCATCAGCTCAGGAGACGCGCGTCATCGGCTAAAGACACAAGTTCAGGCTGGTAGCCCTGTTGTAATGGAGGTCCTGTCGTGCCGGGCTGATGCACCGAATCAAATCGAAAAAGGGTAATAGCCTCATGCGGCACTGTCGTATCTACTGCGTTGGAGAAGTGAATTGTTTGGAAACTCTTCTCACCTTTGTGTCGCTTGTCGAAGTTTGTATTATTTACGACTTTTTTACTAACTGTTACCCCTCGTGGGCATTGGAGGAAACACAAGCCACCTGTCAAGTATCGCGCAGTGCATGAGATAATTCAGAACATTGCTACGGCAAACTGGTTCTGTCCGATGATAACAAAAATTGACCACCAAACACTTCTTAAACTCACGAATCAACAGGTTATCTCTTATTTAGCGCAATAAAAAGGAATAAAAATGAGAATTCACCCTTTCACTGGGACTATTTTTTGGGCTCTGAGCACTTTTCAGGTAAAAGGCTGAGACTCCAGAAGTTACTAGTCTCGTTATAACAAATTGAAGCTGGGGTTATTAAAATGAGAGAAACCAGCAAGAGTGAGCTAGATTAAATAAATACTACACCCTCCCTTCAGGCCTCCCTCCAAAGAGAAGCAAAACGCCTTGTTGTCATCGCTAACCGTCGCAAACTACGTCATGTCTCATTCGTAAGTAAGAAAACACCTTTATTGTATCATAATGAACATTAACAACGAACACGGCTGCTGTAAGTACTCACAGCTGTCAGGATAGCATTTTAGCGTTGAGAAGTATTGGCTGAACTTTGTCATTCTGGTACGACGACCTCACACACATTGTCTCCCTGTTTCCAGTCTTTATGCTAAGCTACTAAGAATCTTCTTATCTTTGCAAATCATTTCCCAAAATGTCAAAGCTATTCCTTTTTTACAATAAAGGAAAGAACATTTGATAAAAAAACAAAACAAATTAGTGACAAAGAAGAAACCGGGGGTTAGACAGAAACGGCACTGCAGACGAGCTGCACTGCTAAACAAAAAATGCAGACAAAAAAAAATATACTTCCACAAAAGTTCATTTAAGGAAGGATTAAAATAAGAGTGAAGGAGAGATTTTTGCATCTCTTCCCAAGTCACTCTTGCTCACCTGGAGATCTTGCTGCAAAGGGGAGAGCAGAAAACAAAAGGTGAACAAAGAGTGTTTGTGTTTAAAAGCATTTTTTCTCGATGGATAAATGATGAATCGATGGGCGAAGTACAGAAGGCGCATCAATGTAAAGGTCAAAAAACAAAACAAGGAGAAAACACACGTTCAACGGGTTGAAAAGAGCGGCCGACAGACAAAGTGACGAGAGGATAAGACAGACCGGAAGATTGACAAGTGAACAAAACAGAAACAGCAAATGCTCGTCCGCCAGTAAGATTTGCATTGTTACTGTAGGTCTCTTTGTACAGCGAGCAGACGGCACTTGTTTTTCTGCTGTTTGCATCATTCGAGTTCAACAATTTTCTTGTAACAAAGAGACAAACAGAAAGAGAAATGGACAGAAAAAAAGAGAAAGTGATGGAAGAGATATTGTTGTATCTCTCTGGAGATTCACTTTCGTCTCACCTGGAGACCTTGCTGCAAAGAGGGAAGAGGGGGACGACGCGAGGGAGACAGAAAAAAGCGGTAGAAGAGGTTTTTGGAATTTTCAGTGTGAGTGAATGGATTTTTATTAAAAGAAATGAATTCATGAGCACACAGATGGAGAAATAATATTGACAGATAAGTTTGACCTGGCTCACCTGGAGACCTCGCCCCTGGAAGAACAACCAAAAATCATAAGAGGGAAAGAGAAGAGTGCACAGGTGTGTTATTCAGTTCTGGACTGATGGATTTTCTGTTTAGTAGGTGATAACTGATGTGTTGGGAAAGAGCTGGGAAAAAAAGAAAATTAGCAAACACAGTAAATACACTGTGAATTCTCAAATATTTGCCTTTCTACAAGAGACCAGGCTTTTACTTGTAATCACCTCTTTCACAAGATCTTTGAGAAAAAAAAAATCACATTTCTTTTCTTCTATTTTGCAGTTTTTCCCCCTTGATTTGGAACTAATGTGCATCAGGTATGTAAGTTGTTTTGTATTGTCGTGTCTGGCTTTCCTTATACTTATTGTGTGCATTGGTAAAACGGGATAAGAAGTAGAGGTTGCTAATCGGAAACAAAACCAGTTGTTCGCCATCTATGAGGGAATGTGGGAATTAAAAGAGGTAATCTTATGAGAATATCTGGGAAGACACTGACAGCAGAAACAGCAGCTTATTTTTCTCTCATGGCGGGAACTGCTGATGAGTTAAATGTTTTACACGTCAGATCTTATTTTGAAAAGCTGTTGCCTTCTCCAGTTAAGCAAATGAACCCTCTTTTGAAAAGGGAAAAAAAAAACAAAACCCTGAAGCATGTGTAAAGACTTTTCTAATGCGATACTTCAAAAATTGCACGGAAAAATATGCAGATGTAGTATTGATTTATCATTGTAGCTGTTTGTTGTTATTGGAAACAAATCACACTCCATACAGGGGGTTTCACATTAAAAAGCCCTTTGGACTTATTTTGAAACACTTGCAGGAAATGTTAAGTTGGTGTGGCTTGATATAATAAAATTATAGTAAAACTGACCAGAGTTAATCAGTGGACATTCTACTGATTAAATGACACCATACTCATACCACACGTTTTATAGATTACTCTAACTTTACCCTTCTCAACCACGTTTCTCTTCTTTGCTTTTTTTCTTGGCCGTTATTCGTCACATGACCCAGCAGCTTCGGTATTTGGCTTTTATTTGAGAATTTACAGTAAAAATGAAAACACAGAGCGAGGGGTTGTTAAAAATCATGAATTAATAGAAACCAGCGTAGAAACTTTCCTTTCGAGGCAAATACTACTGCGTACTTTTTTTTTTTATGGTTTTGTCTTCGAATTAGTTGAAGCAGAAACTTCTGAGGGTCCCCAATCAGATGCCACAGTGTATACACAGCACCAGGAATAGTTTCTGGACATGTTTCTGAACAATGAGCTTTGCAGTCCGGGTCTTACCTGGAGAGCGAGCACCGTGGATGCCTCCATTGTGGCTCTCACTGATAGAGAAGTCCAGAGACGGACGTGGTTTAGGGGCGTACTCTTTCCTCGGTTTGTTAGAAGTTTCCCTTATCCTGCAAAGTGGGAGACGCAGAATCCATCGGTGAGCGTGCCGGATTCTAAATTTGATACATACAACTGGTAACGTACGGTAAGACAAAAGGGCAGGAAGTGTGAGTACTGACCGTTCGTCCATCTTACTGGAGAGCTGTGTGAGGATCTCAGCAGCCCGGGTGTGGTACTCCACCTGAGCCTGGACCAGTGCAGCGAGCTGGCTCACCTGTTCGATCTGTTAAATATACGCATGGTCTACTGTTACACACTGACACTATAACAGCTGGTACATCTCAGCTGTAAAACAATCTCCCTACAAGGTCCATTAGCAGCTGTTCTGGAGCTTTAGATTGTATCACATGATCAACACCTGAATGTATGAAGTCAGCGTTGTGATGAGGTCGGCATGTGTTGTCCTGTTGTTACCTGACAGTACGTAAGTCAAGACAATCTGAAAAAACTGCAGAGAACATGATGCTTGGATCTTCTATCCATGCCGCGAGTATCAAATAGATCTGATTCATCACACCGATTCTTTAGAGAATCAGCAACTCTCAAACCTCAACGGGGAGAATTTCCCTTACAGGCTAGCTGGTTAGCATGGTCGCTTCAGCAGATACTGTATCTCTGCGACACAGTTCATACAATAACATCATAACATGTTGTTTCTGCAGGTTAATCTAAAAACTCTGGCCACATTTTACATATTGCTCCTTTAAGACAAGAAGCCCTTTAAAATTCTTAATCCGAGGCAGATTGTGTGAAAAGATAGAGAGCTCAAGAAAAACTGCTGAGGCACCTTATGGTGAGATTGTTCTGCCAACGTTCAGGGTCAACTAATAAACCTGAGGGTGGTATTTATGACCAGATAAACAATGACTCGCTTTTAAGGTGTCATGCAAATAAATTGTAGCCTGTTGCGACATTGAGCAGACACAAAAACAGTAGCGATGAATATTAGAGTGATGTTTCATACATTTGGTTCCTTTTTTGTTTTTCCATTACATGTAATCAGCTGTTTTTTTTATAGAAAAACAAAACAGGAGGAGTACAAAAGGACAATAAGAAGTGGTTGTGGTTGCAGGCCACGACAGCAAGTAAAGGGAAGTGAAGTCATCCTTACATCACTCTCCAACAGGTTGAACATGCTCTGCTCAGCAATCTCCTTGGAGTCGTCGAATTTCTCTAGTGCTTGTTTGATCTCGTCCTCATTCACTTTGCCCTGACGCTTCTTCTTGTAGTCAAAGTCCAGACGGCGACCCTCCATTTTCTTTAGGTGATGCTGCAAGAAGAAGACCCGAAAATAAATCTGAATTCTTGACTTGACCAAGAGATCTATTATATATTTTTGTTGTTTGTTTGTTTGTCTGTCTGTGCATCAAAGCTCTGCACTCGTACCTGAATCTCCTTCAGATCTTTTTCGTGGAGGTTCTGCAGTGGATCGATGAAGTTCTGCTTCACCTCCATGTCCAGAGCGTCCTTAACCTCCCCAAGCTCACGCATGGCTTCTCCAGCATCAATCAGGGCAATGCCTGGAAAAGATAAAAGATATGTTTAGACACAAAAAATAAACACATGAACAGCACACAGCAGCCAGCGTGTAGTGTGAAAAAGGTTTGTCTCCAGTAACACCGTCTCATTAGAGTCAACAGCAGATTGTGAAGCCAGGTCTTTGTCTCTAAACAGCATTTTAAAACCTTCACTCGTGAACTAAATAAAGCAAACTTCAGGCATCTTGTCTGGAAAACAGGCTCATGCATTTTTCATATCATCGTTACTGCATCCTTGAGGGAATATAAATGATGCCACTTTGTTCTTGTGAGGCACTTTAAGAAAGTGTTCTGTGAGAATCTGCTGCAGCTCACCGAAGTTCGAGTCCTCTCCGAGCTCCCTGCCAAACCTCGTCATGGACTCTCCCAGGATGGTCTCCGTCTGTGTGTAGCCCGGTCCCTTCTCCTGTCCCCGCATACGTGACATGGAGTTTATCATGCTCATCTTAGCTCTGGTGGCTGTGGAGGCAAAGCGGCAATGAAATCAAATACAGCTGGGCTAAAAGTTAGGCTAAGTTTTACGCTTTGTGATCTGAAGACGACGCCAAATGACTCAAAATGCTTGATTGTGATTCTGTTGTTTACAGATGATATTGAGCTTATTTCTTGAGCGAGTTTCAATCTTTCTAAACAGATGTTATGGTAATAGGACAGGCTGACGTAATATAACCCGAGAAACACAGTTGGTTTCACTATGAAAGGTCAGTGGGCATCGATGATAAACTGTTATTTACATGTGGATTTCAGGAACAACCACCATGAAACTTAACAGAAGAAGAAGATGCTCCATTCTCAGGAACGTGGCATACAAGGAACTTTTGTTTGAAACACAAGTAGAGTTTTTTGGGGATCAACTTGAATCTAAAGTGTGCATTTGAGCCATTAAAAGAAACATTTAAAAAAAAGCGCTTTAAATACGTCATCTGCGGGATCCTGTGATTGGTTCGCTCGCTCCACATGAAAGCATCTTTTGTCAGATGGAATTAACCCTTTAGATGCACGTCCCTGCACGTCCCACCTTTCACTCACAACACAGCTGTAGCGCCATTTTCCCTGCAATGTTACTCTGTCATGAGGTGGGAAACTGGCGGTACAGATTTCCCTGAATATCAATCTATTTATGCTCACATTCATGAGCTTAGAGAGGAAAGGTTCCTGAACGTTTCAGGGATAGACTGCATGTGTGAAGGTGGCTGAACTTTAATCTGGCGTCCTTTTCCCCTCTCACACCCTCCCCTGACTGTGACTGGCTGAGTCTTTGCCCTCTGCCTCGGGCATTCCCACTTTGCAAGAAGACAGTTTTCTCTTCTCCCTGTCATCGCCACATGCTGTGTTTAATTACCTCAAAGTGAACGCACAACAGGATCGATCAGTCAATTGCATCTGCTGGGCTGAATCCTAAAATATCTCGTGTCGTGATTAAGTGAGTTATTAGATGGCGGTCCAAACAGTCAGATCACACGTTAAATAGTGTTTGCTGTGTTGTTTCCCCTGAAGCTTAATATTTTTCATGGAAATGTGATAACACCCAGTGAGAACCTGAATTGGGCAATGGCCTCTTTGTTTACAGGACAATTAAATAGGGAAGTCATTACAATAATGTGCTGAAAGGATTACTAGTACAGTGGTTGTACTGGTTGAAAGTTGCTGTAAACATATATCACTGCACTGTTGATAATATAGGTTGGTGTATGAATGGATGTGACTATATGAACGTATGTAGGTAAACTGTACGATCATATGTACATATAATATGTTTGGGTGCATAAATGCAATAAAATAGATTTTCCAAATGTTATTCTTTAACATTTAATATGTCACCTGGGTTCGGCTGCAGATACTCAGTCGTCTTGGTCATGATGTCCAGGACTGCCCGAGCGGTAACGTCCATTTTCTGTAAACAACACGTGGAAGGAGACAGAAACAGAAGGAGCGGCAATGACAGTTAAGAAAATGGACGTGTTGTGACAAAAATAGGTGATGTTGGAAAGAGAGTGGGGGAGGGTGAGAGAAATATAACGGCAATCAAGCAATTTATTGATCTATGAATCCGTCGTACGATCGTGGGATAAAAAAAGAAAAAAAACATCTTAGTTGCGCAGCGTGGCGGTGAGAGAGAGAGAGAGAGACAGGCAGAGATGAGAGCTTTTTCTGTTCAGTGTGATCAGCTCTGCATGTAAGTACGCACACACGCACACACACAACATGCGATGATGCTTAAAATACATCAGCACTCACATGTACGCATGTTATTCAGGGCATTGATGTTTTCAGGCAGGCACACAGGTATGTGAACACGTACAACACACACACACACACACACACACACGCATCTTTTCTCCTCGCATCCTTTTTTAAATCCCCTTCAATTGACTTCACTTTGAAGTTCTACTGCTTCTGCATACTGTTATCTCAGGAAATCACTCAAAATGTAAAATGTTCAGCACTTTCTGAACGTCTCTGCTCGTTCTGCCCTGCATACTTCTTCAAATATCGAGTTGTTTTCGACATTTAACATGATGTCAACAGGAGAAATCTTCAAATTCTCCTCAGACCTGCACGATTTGAAAATCGACGACAGAAACCATCAGATGTTAAACTTACAATATAAAATATTAGGCTTTTTTAAACAATTTATTGCTAGAAGGGAAAAGCTTTGTCACACACACACATGCACAAAATCTCGTAAACACACACAAACTGTTTCTATCCTTGTGTGGATTTATAGTGACATAAACAACACACAAATACACACATAAAAACTGCAAAGACACGATTAAATTCAGAATTCAATGCTGTTTGTAAAAAAAAATAATGAAATTGTGGGAAACGATGTCCACAACAAATCATGTTGGGAGTCTAAAAAAAAAAAAAAAAAGATGCTGCAAAGATTAATTTTGCAGGAGGAATATCTGGAAAAGCAATCATCTAAATCCTTTTTCTTTTTTTGGTTTTTAATCAGGTCAAAACCATAAAAATAAATACAGCTACTAAGTCTAACATGGCGGAAATCTTAGTTTCTAGTTGGGGAAGCTCTCTGTGTAAGACTGCTGTGAAGCTTTTGTTTTTGACAAACCGTCAGAAGGTTCAAGTTAGTCGCTACTTCTACTTCTACTTCTTTATTTAAAAAATAAAAACTTTATTTATTTATTCAGTGACTGTGACACTCATTCATACCTAAAAGCAGCCCAGTACAACCACAGTCTGACCTTTCGATAACAAGCCTGCTTCTCTGACCTTCTGCAGCCGTCCAGTTTCCACACTAATTCTAATGGTGGAACATTTTACTATCAATTATTAATTTACATGACACATTTGTTCTTTAGGAGCATGACTTGCTCGTGTTAACCACAGAATAACCTGTCAGTGACTCCCAATTAGAACCAGGGTCAAAAAGAGTTGACTGTTAAGTGTTTGTCCCATTTTAGACCCACTGAAACTGTCGAGAGACTGGGTTCAGTAACGCAGGACAACACTGGCGGAACTTTGTAATTTGGTAGCAGCTTTCGCACAAGTCTGTTGGGATCCCACGACATTTCCTCTTCTGGCAAAGTAATAACAAAAGGTTAATTATCAACAAGGTCGCAGTGAGGATAATAGAAGGAGTTCAGTCTTGCCTTTTCCATTTCAGTGAAGTCCACATCGTACTTCGTTCCTTCTGCACCTCCGACTTTCTCACTCACTTTCTGCAAAACAAACACAACGGAAAAGACACATGTTAGGGTTGAATGGTAAATGGACTTGCATTTCTATGAAGGGTTGACGAACTGATCATGAAATAAAGTTCTCTCAGACGATCTTTATATAATCACATTATGTATGTATTCAAAACTGTAGCCTGTCTTGTGAAAGAGATAAAAAAGACTATCTAGTCAGATGTTGTTCGATAGTGAATTACACGGCAGGCGATAAATGTGCGAGTGTTTTGCTCTCTCGCCGTGCACAGTGTGAACCAGCTCCTGTCTGCCATTGAGATAATGTCAAACAACAAATAAACAAACAGCACGACCTTGTGTGCTTCACATCATGGAAACCAGTTGCATTAATGATAACACATAAACCTCGCAGAACAACACCAGGGCCCTCAGATCACAATGTCAGGAGTGTGTTAGTGATCTTCACGTCGGTGTTAACGAGAAATAAAACAGTCATTAATGTGTTATTATTGGCTGTTCTGTGTCTCAAGAACTGAAAAACATTATATGATGTTTGATGGCTCTTGCAGGTTGCAGCAATATATAAGTTATTTTCTTCTCAGAGTAATTTATGTAAATTATTTTTAACGGAAAGATAAAAAAAAAAAAAAGATTCAGCATTTAACAACTAAAAATCAGTTTAACTCGTTTGAGGACAGAAAATAATAGTAAAACGCTTGGTTATTGTGTTTCGCAGTCAGTTTGCTTTAGCAACAAGTACAACTCCCTAAATCACCTTTGTACTTCGCTGAGGTCAAACATGCCGCATAACAGTTAAAGGGTAACTCCACCAATTTCACATATTAAAGTGTTTTTACAGGTCTTGGGGAGGACTAACATCAAAAGTGTATAAAAAGTCTTATAAAGAGTGGCTCCAGAGGAAGATGCAGGTAATCTGGTCATTTCCTCCAGTGGCTAAGTTGCATTGTGGGTAATGTAGGCTTTTTTTTTTTTTTTAAAACTACTGTTTCACTTTTTCTCTAAGACCTGTAAACACACTTTAACGTGTACAATTGTAAAACAAATTATAAAAGTTACCCTTTAATGACATCGTAATGACTGATCACTAATCACTAATCACTGTTCAGCACAGCAGACATTCTCCATCAGTGCTGGTGACAGTTGCAGCAGCAGAGAGGGAGATAAGAGAAAGAGAGGAGCAGATAAAGTGTGGGCAGTAACGAGCTAAAGGCCCTCATAGCTTCAGACATGGCACAGCTCCACGTGCACACAGACATAAACACAGAAAGAGGAAAAAAAAAAAATCCTCTGGGCAGCCGTCGGTTCCCTCTATCACTCTCTCTCAGTCTCTCTGTCTGCTGATTATATTTCCAGCTCTGCCACCATCCTGCTCCAGTCTGTGATGTAACCAGATGGCTCGAGGGGGCAGCAATCTGACACAACGAGGCCAGACACAGCCCTCGGAGGATGGGCCGAGGGAGGAAAAAAGGCTTCCAGGGAATGTCACACTGCGTGACTAAAGAAACCGTGAAAGCTAAGGTCAGTGGATGTCTTTCCTCCAGTAAAAAAATCACACTGTGCATGCACTTATTGGACAGAACGAGTGGATTTTACAGTTTTACTTTTAAACATTTCTTGGCTCTGTAACTGTAGAGCGAGTCGGACCGAATTATCTTCCTGAAACAGGGATTTAGATGCAATTAAGTGAGTGAAAGTGAGGTGTATTTCCAGAGATGAAACTTAGAGGGGTGATCTGTGACAGCACGGGGGGGCTTTATAAGGCTGAGCCTGTGACAGTAGTTTATGCAGCGTAAGACTTTCTGAGGATCGGTGCTCTGTGAGTCATCTTAGCAGAGTCTTCTCTGATCCCTCTTGTGAAACAGCTCAACTATCTGACAGCGACGCAAAACACACACATAGTAAGGAGTCACATTTCCTGTCATGAGCTTCACCTGCACATCATTACAATGTCTTCAAATCCTTTTTCTGAGCCGGTTGCCATGGAGACAGGTGCCTTCCCTGCGCCTGGCTTATCAGGTGAAGTGTCTCGGCGTCTTTAACTTCCTGCGATTTATCTCACTTACTTTTCTCCCTGACATCAAATCTTTCTTTTTCTTCTTTTTTTTTGAAATAATGGAAGCGAACCTCACTTTAACACTCGGATATATGAGACAATGATGAGCAGAGCTGTTAAGATGAACTTGTACGCATGCACGGCTGTAGAAAAAAAGGGAAAGTGTGACATGGTTCATGTTTACGGTGCGCGTGAGCCACAGCTGTGCCGACACAAGCCATGTACACAGCGTCACTTCTGGTGTTCATCCAGGCCATTTCATCGCTAACTGTACTGTTGTACACCTGGGTGTCGGACGCATATATAACCACAGCGTGCAGAAAACAAACAGCCTTTTAGAGAGAAACTGGCATTTATATAGAAAAAACCTGAGGCACATACGCTGACACGCGCAGGCTTTAATGAGTCATCCGAGCTGAGATACATGTGTTCCTGTTCGACAGAGAGAGGGATAACATCAGAGGGAGCTCTAATCTATTTCTAATAATATACAGCAGAGCGAACCGGCGGTACATAATGACACAGTCACTATTTTTGTGCTGTTTCAGGATATTTCTCTAGTTTGACCCCAGATGATGGATAATGTTCCACACCGGGCTGAACAGCTTCAAAATGACAAAGACTTATATAACCTAATGATTCATTAAAATTTGTAGCAACTAATTTCCCAGCTGAACTAGATATTTCTGCCTCTTCTCACGACTTGTTTGAGCAGCAAACACTTACTTTCACTAGAAAGTCGATGTACTAATAGCAGGTGAGTAACACGAGGAGGCGGTAAGTAATGAAGGAGGAAAAGAAATCTCATGTGTAGGGTACTCGGTATAGGTGTGATAAGCAGAGCTCTAAATTTAACCTCATCTTCTCTGTGTGTACGAGTCTGTGTGTGCCCCACATCTATTATTTATTTGGCTTGTAGACGGAGAGAGGGGCTCTGCAGTCGGTGGAAGTCAGTTATTTTTTAAGCTAAATGGATGAAAAACAACTCCGTCAAGCGGTGCCTCTGGGGATACGCGTATGGCTCGGCAGCGAAAGAGCAACTGAATGAATAAAAATGAGCTGTTGGTGGCTCTTTTGAGTAAGTGGAACAGTGCTGCTGTGCACGCTGCTGCCCATGGCTGCTGTCAACGCGTGTTCAACCCCCAGACGCTTGGGAAGTGCAGAGCAGAGGCGGAGCTGGTATCGAGCGTTGATGGCTGCGAGCTGAAGAAGACAGCAGTTGAATGCGGTGATGGAGGGGAGACACGTGAACGTACACACACTTTAGAGACACTATAGCACTGTATAGCATGTCACAGCCGATAAGCAGAGGACTGATGATTGATCCTCTACTCGCAGTGACTTTTGTTACTCGGGACACCAATCTCGCCAAGAAACCAGCGATGAATAACCAGCAATGTCCCTGTGAACTCCCACATAACTGAACTCATTGTGTGCCCGTAATCTGTCCCCTCATTCAACCACCATCATTTTCCTTCTCCACCCATCACTCTCCCTTTGCACCCCCGCTCCTTCTTCCTCCATCGCCGCCTGCAGGGGAAGGACACCACAAGGTGAACCGAGCAGCAGTGGGAAGTGAACCATGCAGGGATAAGTAAAATGCGCAGTCGGCTGCTGGTGGAATAACAGCAGGGAGCGACTGTGTAGATGATATTTACCCCGTGATGTCACGGGCTGCGACGTCACATACGAGCTCTTGCACTCGTAGTCGTGAGGAGTAAAACGCACATGCAGCTGATTCGTGATGATTCCAGACAAAGAGGCGACGCGGGGATAAGGTTTCCACTGCAGAGCTTGGGCTGGGTTATTCTCATTGTGTTGCAGCTTTTGTATTCTGGGGTACTCTAATAGAATTCATTTTAAAGATCCCCCCCCCGACATGTTTTTTTTTTTTCACAGGCGTACAAAATATGCTCTGATTTGGCTCAAAATCTTAACATTGCATCTTCTATTATGGATGAGCTTAAGAACAGCATCACAGAGGCTTTTACCAACCGAGGAAAAGCTGCTCTCGGTACTCATCCAGGCTTAGAGAACACTGGCGAGACACATGAACAGTTTTTTTTTTAATTGAATGATGACTTGTTGTGGTTTTCTTTCTTTCTATCGCTATGGACCGTCTTGTGATTCTTGAAATAAAGATCTGTGTGCATGTGTATTTAATTTCAAACTACTAGACAAAGACCTCTAGACTTCACTGAAGGGTCCGTTGTCTGTTGTGAGGTTTGTAGTCTTCACATCACATCGCTACCAAACAAGTTGTGATGTCCACGTCCTAAACTCAGACGGAAGTTGAGCAGATTAATGTGACAGCCCTTTGGTATTAAACTCCCCACACACATGATTCTGCACAGTGAAGGTTAAACATCAGAGTGACGTAACAATAAGCCCAACACATTTGTCCCTCGAGGGGGACTGTAACACTAAATGGATATGTGCGGGAAGGAATGAAGCCAATGGGTGCAAAAAATATCTCATATTTAATCAAGTGTAATCACAATCCTCTGGAGGAAAAGATGAAACAAGAAACAGGACAACAGTTAAAAGTAAGAAAAGACAATAACTGGACTGAGCCTCAGGGTCTGAAAATTGAAGTTAGTGCCTTAAACCTGCTTTCTTTCTACTGGCCAGCGGGGGGGGGAAATTCAACTGGTTTCATAAAGAAGTCAGATTGTATGTAAGCTTATGAGAAAATGACCCTGCTTCTCACTTACTGTGTTATCTGAGTAAACAGTTTCCTGATGAGTTCATGGTCTCAGTCACTAATTCAAGTCTTCTTCCATCCAGCATGATGTTCATTTTACAAACATTGATCCCATTTATAGTGAAAATAGATGATAAAGCAGATTAAGATTCAGGGAGTGGCTACCTTGTGATTGACAAATCGTTACCACAGCGTGTCCTTCCAGATCCAATCAGGATGTCTTCCCCAGCTCTACCCTCTCATCCAAATATGATCACGTCTGGCTCCACAGAAAAAAAAAAAAAAGGGAATGGCCATAATGCCAAACTTGAGGTTTCAAAATGGCTGCTTCTAGCAGGTTTACGCTTCTGCTGTACTCAGGCAAAGCAATAAGCTGTGAGGAAGTTTAGCAGCTGTAATGTTTACCATGTTCGTGACCTTAGGTAAGCATGTTAACAACTGCTAATTGCCACCATACTACACAAAGTACACATACAGCTGTGGTCTATGACAATGTGATTAGTTTGACAAGTATCACAAACCAAAATATTGGACAAAATTTGATCCTTGATGAAATGTTGGCGGATCATCACAGTAATTAGGATTCATCATCTGCTATAACCACTAATGTCTGTGGAACATTTCATCATAATGCAGTATGGACCAAAATGGTGGACCGAGCAGACGAGAATAACACGTCAGATTAAAATACAACCAGAAAACAAAACTACACCCAGCAAAGCTTCAGGTAAAGTTCACATAAAGCTTCAGATCTCTTTCCTCACGCTGCATTTTTCTCTCCAGCTGGCAGACCGTGTTAAACCAAATCAGACCAGATTAAAAAAACATGCTAAATGCGGAGGGCAGAGAGATGTCCCCAAAAGCTGCAGGGCCTCCTCCCTCCTCACAACAAAATCTCTTGCATCATCACGGGGGTCAGACGGCGGAGCACGTCCTGACATGCTCCCAACAGTGGGTGTTAAAGCATTGGTCAGCGTTCTGAGGTCCTCAGGTGACACAAACAAGGTGTAGTAAAGCCAGCATGATGTAACAGGTGAAGTGTGTTCACAGCTGAGAAGGGATTCTGGATTTATAAACCTCTCAAGTCATTGATTTTACTCTAGTGAACAGTATTTTAAAAATGTCCAAAACTCACACTAATCAACAAGACCAGCTGTCTTCTGTTTCCTTTTTTTACTTGTTCTTATTCATTGACGTTTCAAGGTATTGACTCCCACTCTGCTATTCTTAATCAGCAGAGACAATAGCAGTACTTTCTTTTCTATAAAGAGAACTGCCCACACAGATTAATGAAAAGAGACTCCTGGAAAACCCAACGAGAGAGTTCAACAGCAGAGCTTTACACCTGTGTAAGACACCCTGAGCTAATGCTATTAAAGGGCTGAGGAGGAAACCGACCCGAGACACATAAAGCGTCTGTTGTTACTTTAAACGGAAGTCCAGGATTGGATTAGGCTGCTCACTGCAGAACACTGCGATCAATACTACAGCATCATATCTATGCAGGCACACACATCATGATGTCGGCTTATTTGTTTACATATTTCTACATCTGATTTTGTGCGTTTCTAATTCTTACATATATTTAATTTGACAAATATGTGAGGATTAGCAGATCCAACCTTATATTAGAAGAACTCTAAGGAAAGAAGAACGCTTGCGCTCATTTAATCCATTACTTCCGACCTCTAAGAAGGATCGGTCTCTCAACTCATTCAATAAACAATCATCACTTATGACACACAAGAGGTGTGTGGAGTTTTTTGCCCTCTGCCTGTATTTTAGTTGATAGTCGATTGTTGAGTCTCATTCACGGCTCCTTGAACAACAACACTTTGGGCTGGTGGCTTGCAAACCCAAAGAGAGAGGTATTTCATGACCTGGAAATGAGACTCAACGATCAACTATCTCTCTCTACTGCACTTTTGAATTGTGCGTTTACAGACAGCAACCGACAAATCCTGCATAGTATACTTTTAAGTAATGTAAATGAAACAACTAGTGTGTGAAGTGGATACCATTTACTGGGAAATATCACAGTTTGCAGCACTGCTGTAGTGACAACAACATAAAAAGAATTTTATGAAACATTTTTTCTCCTTTGGATCTGGAGGACTAGATGATGAAGTGGCGTATTGCTGCCCTCTACTGTTAGATATTAATGCTCCTTTCACTGTGCTTATATTTTGTCAGTTTCTACATTTAAGTCAGTTATCCAGGTTAACTCAAGTGGAGAAGGTAGCAAAAGTGTCTCCAGCTACTTCCAGGTCTATGAACTGCTTCCTCCTGTGAAGAAATGCTGGTCATATTTGGTGACTTATGTTTTACAACTGAAATGACTTTTGTTATTACAGTGAGAGTTAAGCACCAAAAACAGGTACCATTGTGTATGGTATTGGAAACAGTACCAAACCCTAGACCTGATGGTGGCTTTAGAAGAAACGTTAAATGAGCACCGAAGTCATTAGTTTGTACTAAATATCATGAGAATCCATCCAATAGTAGACATATTTACGACCATCAAAACAAAATATAAAACATGATTTTTGTTTTCATTTGCTATATTAATCTGGCTCTGTGTGATCGTGATGTACACATGAACGCAGCAGTACTGTAATAACACTCTAGTAATGTAACTCAAGTGTGTATTTTCAACCATCTCCTCACTGCTGTGCACAAATCACATCATCATCCAGAGCATATTTGCGTTAGCCTGTATTTTTAGCAATCGACAACTGTACCGCTAGCATTAGCATCCGTCACATGGCGCCCAATGTGAGCGTGGTGCCTGCTGCTGCTCTCCTCCCCCATGCCTCCCCTCCCTCCCTCCTCACTAGTCTAATCCCAGCTGGGCACACAGAGGCCCCTGCTTTAAATACGCCCAGGGTGGAAGAGGGAGATTAAAAATGACAGGAGTGATTAGCGAGGCTATTAGGAGGACCGCCCCTGCTGCTGGACAATAACAGGAGGATCTGATTCTTCCTCACAGAATTAAAACATCCCTTCCCCTCCGTCTCTGCCGTACCTGCTTCCTACCTGCCCTCTTCACCCCTTTGTGTGGGAAGCATCTCCCAACATTTCTCCCTCTCATTTAGTCTGCACACCTGGTATATCTTTCACCTTCTCCTCTCAGTTTTCACCTTGAGTGTTGTGCGAAAAGAAAAAAGAACAATGAACGAGGACAGAGGAGGAGAAACATGGAGGCGCGGATCAGTTGGGAATACGACAGTGAACTGCCAAATTTTGAAAAAGTCAAAAACAGTTGCATAACAATGCCCAGAAGATCTTTGTCTCACCTTCTTTTTTTCCCCTCTGTTTTCCAGACAGCCTCTACAGTTTTATTCCTCACCTTTTGTCTTTTACCACTTTTCTTTTCTCACCTCCAAATACCCTTGAGGCCAAAACACTGCGCCAAGGACATTCACTGCTGAACTGTGACTCAACAATATGTCCGACTGTGTTCGCCATAACTTCAATCTACACCTGCACCTGTTAAATCTTGACCTCAAGCCTCATCCTTAAACACGAGAAGGACCAAACCATGAACAGACATTGACGCTTTATTTAGAAGCAGACCTATAATTGTACAGGCAGTCCTGAGGTTAGACCTGTGCTCTCGGGGAATGAAGGAAAATCTATTCCTAAACCCTGACGTTCAAAGCCAACGTGTGGGTGGCTGGTTCCTGCTCCAACTACAGCTGTTTTAGGATGACTGTCATCCTGCAGAACATCAAGGCCTGAGGCGGCATTAGCGGGGACAACAATTAAAAGGTATAACCCTGGTTGTGACATTAAAAAAACCCACAAACCAGCAATGGACGAGTCCTAAACTGGCCGCTCAGTTCAGAGAATTTGAGTGGAGACTGACTGGATGAGTACCCAGACAGGACAGGGATGCTATTGTTCCCTCTTCCAGCATCAGTCCACCGTTCGACCATGTTGCTTCACTGACCTCTAGCCTCTCCGAGTGTGTGGCCTGTGGCTATTATAATCTGATTTGTAAGCCTTTGCATGGCTCTTATGTAACAGCAGGGATGAGTCTGTAGCAGGGGAGAAGTGTGCACACTCCTGTCCATCCATCCATAGACCGCTCAGTAAACGGGGGAGGAAGGGGAGGGCAAACCAGCTGGCACTGTTTGAGGGTGTGTGTGTGTGTGTGTGTGAGGAAAGCGTGCAGGAGCTTGTGAGCATCGGGATACGTGATGATGAGGATGAGGCAAAGATGGAGGATGGGCAACGGCACACACGGCATGAATGATGGCGAGCTTCGACTGAGCTGCACGACTGGACTGGGTGCGCGACACAGCCGACAAATATCTGCAAATCTGTCGACTGTACATTCGCGTCAAGACATATTATTTGTGTGTTTCAGGGTTATTTTTTCACATTGTTCTTTTTGTAATTCATGGCAAGACGGATAAACAGATCTAGGTACGATGTCCTGAACACAGGAGTGCACACTTGCAAAGCCCACAGAAAATTAATCCTTCATCCACCGGCCATGTCTCTGCTGTTGTGATAAAATTGCTTCCATAATAAACTGCACATTACCAGAGCTCAGTATTTGTTTTTCTGGACAGTCACACTCTCAGTATTCCCCTGCCAGACCTCCTATGGTTCTGCCCAGCCACCATGAGAAGGTGTGAAAGACTCAATGTGTTCAATCCTCTCTTTTAATTCCCTCTTGCAATCATTTTCTAACCACGTGCTGCCTTTCTTGCTTATCTGTGAATCTCACCTCGTACTAAACTTTATTTTTGTCCATCTTAAAGGTCCAGTGCGTAGAAAAAAGGAGGAATCTATCAGTAGAAATGGAATTTAATTCATAATAATGAAACGTTTTTTTCTTTTTTAATGAATGCACATTGACATAAAATTAAGAACTGTGTTTTCGTTACTTTAGACAAGCCATTTATGTCAACAGAGGACCAGAGCAGACAAACCAAACACTGGCTCTAGAGAGAAGGCCTTTAGCATTTTTTAGCATCCACCATAGGGAAGAGTTATGAGTTAAGATGGTTCCTTCCTCACTCTCTCCCAGAGTTATAGCAACAGGCTTAAAAATGAAACGCACCGCTACCTTGAACATTACTGGAAACATCAGGACTGCACACAATGCAACAAAATATATTTCAGAGGTCCAGTCATTGTTAGACATTTGAATGGAGGATTATTAGATATTTGAGCATAGACTTAGTAAATAAAGGATAATAACATTAGGCGCTTTTCACTAGAAAGATCCTGGAGGAGGGACTGAGCTACTCGGCATGATCTGGCATTAAATGGAACCATTATAAGATTACAAGGTTCTGCACAAAACATCCGCTGTCAGTTTATTCAGCTTGAAGATGTTCGGAGATATCTTTCAGCATCATTATTGGCTGAAGTCTCGCATTTTTATTCAACAACAGGCAGAGAGGGGAACAAGGATATTCAGCCCACATACTGAGACTCAC
>OMLP01045218.1:0-18886 GCA_900302685.1 Spondyliosoma cantharus | reverse complement strand
GTGTCAGCTATCCAGCAGCTGATTCATGGATGCTTTAGGTAGATAGCTAGCCAGTTAGCTAAAATAGCTCCTATTGGAAGTATCTAACAGTTAGCATGCTGATTAACTTTGGGACAAGATGGCAGACCAAAACAGAGCAGAGCCCCAACGGTTTCGCATCCTTCTGCTTTGTTGTGGATGCAAATTGTGGAGGAGGTAAGAAGACCTTGTGTGTACTTATGACCTCCTCTGTACGTGTTGGAGGCAAAATGGTCCGTCGGCATGTACTATCCTGGTCAGCGCATTGTTATGTGTTTGTGTGTGTGTGTGTCTGGCAGTGCTAGTTTAATAAGGTCTAGAGTCTGCTCTGTGCCGCAGGGACTCACAGCTTAGGCGATGGGCTTACCTCAGAATGAAACCAATCTGTTTAGCCTGCTCTCCTCCCCTGCAAAACGCTCCATTTTCTCTGTCCATAAAGTTAAATGACATTTTCCTCCCGGCACCCTTATGCCATGTCAAGTACCTCCAGAGATGTTGCAGGCCGACCTGGGAGTCACGAGTGTGTGTGTGTTGAGTGAGAAAGAGACCTCTGAAGGTAGAAGCAAACAGTGGGACATCCACATTTCAACCCCGCTCTGCTTGAGGGGCCTGCTTCTGTGAGGAGACAGCTGCTTTGAAAACGTCAGTGGTGAAAGCCAAAGGGATATTAGACTTGAAACATGGGTGTTTTGTTTATATATGAACCAGCAGGTCTCTTCAGACAGATGGGAAATGACAAGGAAATTACTCATTATGAATAGCGTTTTTTTTTTTCCCTCTGAATGATATTTTGAGTTGCTATATTTGTACTGTGCAGCACAATGAGTGATCTGATTTTTCAAAGTAAATCTTGAACAGAACTCCACCCACACACTCACCAAATGGCTCGTCGGCCTGCCATAAATGACTGATAAGATGTTCCTTCTTTGCTTGGAAGGACAGAGTAACACTTCCACTCAGTTTACCCTCTATCTCTGTCTATTTAGGAGTCTAGCTGCCTGCCAGCAGAAGCTCGGGACTGTGTCCAAACATAATCATGATATTAGCTAGATCCTTATTTATGTGTCCCTACCCCTTCCATTTCTCCTCTTCTCCTCTTTCTCTCTCTCTCGCTCTTTCTCACTCACTCAATCTCTCTCAGACACACATCTCTCTCTCTCTCATCCTTCTGCTCAGCCCTATTACGTATGCATCCATCCTTCCCACTCCACACATTTCCAATCTTCCCCAGTTAGCTACAACAAACATTACATTTACATATTGATTTCGTAGTTTTAGTCAATGTAAATATGCTGTCATTACAGTAAATTTGAGCTTCTGTTAACATAAGCTCGTCCAGATCTGCGCAGATTAAGGGTGTGATTGCATAATTAATGTGTGCGCTACATATTAATTCCCCCTTCCCTCTCTTTCTCTCAACTCTTCCTCCTCTCCTTGGGTTCTGAGCCCTGATTAAGTGCCTGCTTCGGCCCTTAAGCCTCCCATTGATATTCAGCCTCACAGACCCAGCGTTTGCTCAAAACGCTACTTAACCTCGCAGCTTATTGTAAATGAAGCTTCCAAAAGTTGATTCCCCCACCTCCTCCTCACTACGTGAAGCACACAAAGTGTCTGCATTTGCACCGTTCACAGCGCCTCTGTCACAGCCGTAAGCTGCTGTTATATGGTGCCAGTCCACAAAGTCTGACCCTTCAAGGCCTCTCGGACAGGCTCCGTCTGCCCTGCCAGGTCTCCGCTTGCTTATAATCAGTACATGACGTCCACTGTGAGAGTGTAAACATCTCAGAGCAGTTGTTACCTGTAAATAGCTTGTATCTGTCCATCTTTGATTTTTTAAAAATTAGATTGTTTGAATTGTGAGATATAAAGGCATATCACATTGGTTTTACTGTACTCCTGAGTTTTTATTCTAGTGTATATATATTGTTTAATTATTTGAGTTTCTCATTGTTCTTGTCATTTTTTACATCCATGTTGTAATACTATGAATTTCAATTGCAGTGGAAGAATGTTTCACCCTGCTATAACCGATGCAGATAGAAATACTAGAATAGTTTAGGAGCATTACATTCAGTACTTTTATAATGATCAATCATAAATTCATCTTCTAGACTCTGGCACAGCTTACAGTAGCCTATTATTGATGTGAATGGTAAATGATATGGCTATAATTTCTATAAAGTTTCAGTAAATAGATAGAAACTTAAGTAGTCAAATACAGCAGTAATCCAGCAGCAACTGCTGAAGAGGTAGTGTCATGCACAATAATGGTACTTTTATCATTAACTTTCTTGGCTTGAGAATGATATTAGCTGCAGTGCTGGTTCCTTATGGCAGCATTTGAGGGAAGAAAATTGATTTGTTTCGAAAATAGACAAATAGACATGGGTCATTGAAAGTGCTTGAATTTCTTTAGATTTTCATGCAAGATGCAATTTTATTTTATTTTAAATTCAATAGGCTACGTTCTGCTGTCTTTTTAAAGTTGTTGAGCTTCTGTAAAGCGTGCTACCATTCATTATAAAAATTCTCAATGTTGTAACAGTAATTAACCTTTATGTGTGACCCGTCTTGGGTTCCTGAATTAAATCTGGAATTGTGGCTGGAAAGTCCTTTTAAAAGTTTTTTTGTGTTGGTGTTGGTAAAGTACCTTACCAAACGCTGCTGATGAAGAAGTGCAGTTTGTGTGAGTGCAAGTCACAGTAAAATCCTGCGTTTAAACCGTCTTTAGGGTTTTGCAGTTAGAAAGATGCTGAAGGCTCTCCTGGGTTTATTTCATAATAGCTTCCAGGTTTGTTAGCAATAAGGTAGATTGATAGGCTCCGTGCTGTTTCCGTGCAGGTGGTCATAGCTGTGGTAGCCCGCTGTGCTGTGCGCAGCTCCGGCCAGGCTTGTTAAGACACAACCAGTGAAGTGGGCGGCTAGCCCCCAGAGGAGGTGCCCACCTCCCTGTGGGCCAGCAGGCTACCACTAGTTGACAAGTTTCAGCTTGCCCTTCACTTGACTGAGCTACTCTTAGTGATAATGTTTGTTTTCCTGTGCCCCCTTCTTTTATTCCTCTTGAGTCATTATTCTTCATCTTTTACATATTCCTTTTCTGCATCAGTTTCTATTTTTTTTATTACCTTTACTGTGTTTGTCCATATGTCTTACTTTTTGAATCTTTTCCCTCCTCATTTAGTCTCCAAGAGTCGTTAAACCAGAACTTCCTGCTGATCATCAGCCACCGCGAGGCCCAGAGGGACTACAGTCTCAACTTCCCCGGCTCCAGAACCATACAGGAGGTATGACGCAGACCATGCAGGACATCAGAAAGTCACTTTTATATGCCCAGACACACACAAAAAGCTCTTAGTAACTCACCCACAGACTCACATGCATAATATTATTGTACCTGATTCTAGTTTCCCATAACACAGCTTTCATTCCATTGGCCAAACATTGCTAGTCTATCTCAGCCATCGATTCATTATTCATCACAAATGATCACATTTCCGAGCACATAATTACTCTCACAGCTGCGGTCTGGTACAACCCCCTCTTTTTCTACCCACTCCCCCTTCACAGCGTCTTTCTCCATCTCCCTCTCTTTCTCTGTCAGCAGTCTCGGAGGCGGTTTAAATACTGAACATTGTTTGATCTAGGCATACGGGAGTGATGGAAAGAGACAGAGTCCATTCATTTTCTTCATCTGAAACTAAACAGTAGATTTGGCAGCCTATGAAATATTTATAGCAACTCATACTGGACCCAGTGTGAAGGCAGTACAACGCCCTGTCCATCGGTTATTACTATCACAGCTGCACATGGATTAAAAGGAAGAGCATGACAATATATGAGTGTGCTTATATGCCCATGTAGATTTGTATGTGTGCGAGTGTGTCAATGTTTGGGCCCCATTAGCTCAGACACACACACACACACACACACACACACACACACACACACACACACACACACACACACACACACACACACACACACACACACACACACACACACACACAGACCCATACATACATATTACTGCCATGTACTCCTGCTCTTACCTCCTATGCAGAGTGAGACCTGAGCAGGCTTCATTTGATATTCTCAGTTGATAGCCTGCAGTCACAGGTGAGGGGAAATAAGCACCAGACTGATCAGGTAGGACAGAAAAGTCTCACTATTGATCTTACCTGCCATGTTAGTGTTTGCGAAGTAATTAGTTAAGTCATTTTTTGGACTAAATTCATGACATTGACATTCAAATACTTAAGAAACATTTGAATGCTACACAGCTTTTTTTCTTGAACTACATATCTCGCATCCTGGAGAATAGCTGGTTATTGAGTCTCACTCACAGGTCATCAAATGCTGACTTTGGTGTGGACTGAGCCACCAACCCGAAGCGTCTCTCTCCAGAATTGCTTACCTTTAACAGGCAGTCTACTAGCACCATTATTACATTCATATAGCCGTAACAAAAAATCTATTTGGGCTTGAACACACAGTTAGTAATTCACTCTTCAGTAGCAGTGAAAAGTGTTCCTCAGAAGTTCTTTGCTCACTGCAGCTAAGGCTGGCTGTTCAGTGTTGGTCAAGATTACACTAATAATAATCAGGCTGCTAGCAGGGCTTGTAATGGTGCTAATGGAACAGATTAGTACAACCAACATCTCAACTGGATGAGGCAGCTCGCCTCCCCGGTTCTCTCCCTCTCCTCCCTTGCTCCTTTTTTCTCCTCCCTCCGTCATCTCTCTCCTTTCTCTCTCACCCTCTTCTCAGGCAGATGGTTTTGATGAGCACCCACTGTGAACCTTAAGTGTTTCTGCTGGGATTACAAACACTGGGGAGGGGTCCCTGTGGCGTGGGAGGGGGGAACCATGGACACAGAAAGGAGGCAAAGGACTGCTGGCTTGGTGGGGGTGCTGTAAGAGGCCATAGGGAAAAGAGAAGGGACAATGTGGGCTTAAACAGGCCTCCATGTCGCGGTCTTTTCCTTACGCATGCTTATCTTTAGGCATCTCAAGGCCCCCTGCAGTGAAAATGAGGCCCAGAACTTTAACCTGCATAGATCTGGACTGTGTTTGCCCCATGTTGACCATGCTTTTTATATATTTACTCTTGAGCCAGGGAACAGGCGTCTTTCCTTTACTAATTTATTACTGTAATGCTGTGTGTGGGAGGATTCAAAAGGTTTAGTAGCTGAGATCTACAGGTACAACTCCAGACAGTCAGAGAGTAGTTCTGAATGACCTCAACTAAGTTGCTTTGGAGTAATATGTGATGCTCATGGTAAAAATAAGGGTTAGGGTTAGTTTTTTTTTTTGTTTTTTTTCTGTCATCATAAGAAGAATTGAAAATGCAACAAAGAAGTAACACCATATTCAGCCTGCCTGACTCCCCCTTCTGCTCATACTGTGTCCACTCACAGACACATATGGACTCCACCACAGAGCACCTTTCTCTCTCCACTCTCCCTTTTGTCTTAGCTGAAGACTAGCCGATGGTCCCTGCTTGTGCATATCAATAGGGATAGAGTCCTATCTTCTTGTTTGTCTTTGCCAAAGGCTCTGGCTTTGCCTTGTGGCTCTCAGGGAACTGCCCTTGCCCCTCCCTTTCTATCCCTCCATTCTCCATCTCTCCCCCAGTGTCCCTTCTCTACCTTCTTTCTTCTCCATCTCTAGAGCGCAGGGCTGTGTAGACTCTGATTGGCATTACCAGACAAGAGTGTGGGGGTAAGTTGCTGGCTAGCTTCTGAGCTAAGCTGGTGAGCAAATGTTTGCCAGGGACGTAGAGGGTAGAATAGGGATGGCTGCTGGTTTCGGGGTGTCCGTGACCAGACCAGTTGTCCTGGGGATTTCCCTCCTCCACTGCCCCCCGGGGCTGTGCCTGGGCCCCATCCCGACTCCGCAGCTGGGAGACATATAGGAATCAAATGCAGTCAGGGCTACAGAACTGAGAAAAGGAAGGTTGGATCGCAAAAGGAATGAAAGAAAGGCATCTGGTGCCTAGGGGAGACGAAGAAAGAGAGCGAGAGAGAGAGAGCTTGTGACTATTTAACGGAAACCTTTCCTTCTCTTTGATTTGCTTCCAGCCAGGGATTACAGGCAATTGGCATTTACAATGATTGGATCATTAATTTTGCCATATTGCCGCAGCAGCTCAGCACTGCAGCCAGTTTAACTAATGTAGTGTGGTTCGTACAGACGTCCCACATCTGAACATGAACAACTCAGTAGTACTGTATTTCTTATTAAGAAATTAATTAATTAATTAATTCAAGTTGAGCTCTGTTTAAGACATATACTTTACATTTTATTGTCTGTATGTACAAGTGAGATTGATGGATACCTTCCATGAGCCGCTGGAGACTTATACAGCCTGGTATTATATGAAGACATTCTAACAATACTCAGTCATTTTAGGTAAAAGTAAGTTTTAGCTGGCGATTATAAGTAAAATTGACTGTACAAAGTAAATTACTGAGTCACATTAAATATAAGTGTTTTGATTTGTTGCAGTCTAAGTTATTAGTGAGGTGGCAGACAGGGGGCAGCATTAGACAGTATTGCTCCCTGTGTGATGGCTGCTGTGGGCAACATGTGCAGTGCTCTGTAACTGAGGGCTGCAGCAAAAACTTCAATTACCTGGAGAAGCTACGGGCAGCCGCTATAATTTCTGAATTACTTTGTCTTTGATGTGGTTGCATTAGATTCCCATAATAGCGCGGTACTTTTCTTATGGTCAGTGAAAGCCTGTGTGAATGGCTGCCTTCACATTCTGGTTGTGTGGTTTCAGGTGGGCAGGCCTGGTGTGTAGCTGTGTTTTCTCTCTGTGGTGAGATTAGGTTGTCCTCTGCCAGGTGCCTTTCACTGTCTGTCTCCACTCTCCTCCACCACCACCTCTCACCTTCATTCTCTCTGTGGTGGGCGTTAGTTTGTTGTTTCTCTGATGCTGCTTTAACCTCTGACTGCAGCCTCTTCATTACTAGTGTTTATGCCTCTCCTTTCCTCCCTTTTCCCCCTTATTCATCGGCTGGCCAGCCGGTCAGTCAAATCCCTGTAGTCCGGCTGGTCAAACATAGATATTACACTCTGTAATAACACTGGCCACCCGCTCTGACCCCAGCCCGCTATCCTGGCCATTGCTTCTCTTCATAAGGATCGGCGCCGAGCAGTGTGGTGTGGGATTTACGATAGAAAGACAAAGGATGGACTGTGCCACTCATTTATTATTGTTCTTTTATTTTTTTCTCAGCTTGTTTGTACTGTGAATTGCTTTGCTCTGCCAGGCACAGCACAAATAAAATCGAATTTCTTTGAGAGACTGATGACTTAGATAGAATATTTATTGTTGCCTTCATAGAAAGATAAATTCAGCTTTAAACATAATAATTTCTGCAAGCAGCCCATCGTGTCAGACACCTACACAAATACATACACAGATGCAAAGTGTATGAGATTATTAGGATGAAAGTGAGCGGGCAAAGTCTTCCCCCACTTTTTTCTTAGTCCAGTGTTTTGCAGCTGCTTTCCTGCTTCGCTTGACGTTGGCTTTGACTTTGTGTTTGTAGCGTTCTTTAAGTTTCCACCTCCATGACCAGCATCCGTGCATATGCCCAAGGATCCATCTCTCTTCAGTGCTCTTTACAAAGACAGGATTTGACCCGTGTGCGGAGGGATCTTTGCTCTACAATTGACAGTTTTCTCAGCATTAGTGTCCAGCCCTGTGGGCCCGAAGGGCAGGATTCTGTTGAACAAATGCCCCAGAATCCACGGCCGCCAGCGCTCAGACGCCGACAGGGCTTTGATCAGCTTCGGCTGGCGCACATCAGGCTGGCGTTAGGGCTTTAAACCAACAACCCACTGGACGGCGTAACACAGCGCTCGCTGGGACAGGCGCTGCTGGCTGCTAACTGTTTAAAAGCACGGAATGTTATTAAGTGATGCAGATACAGCGTCCGCGCATGAATGGGAAAAGAGAAATACTGTTCATTTCAGAGCGTGGGGCTGTTGTTGCTGGGCATTAGCTGTGGCATCTGAAGAATGCTGATAACACTGGCTGTCTTTTTTATTTTTTTTCTCCTAACTCCTATTGACTCATCACAATTCTCTGCCTCCATCCTATTTTTTCTTTATGCTGCTGAATGGAGGATACTTTGATGTAGCGCTTTCATAATTTATTATACTATATTTACTATTAAATTAGCCAAACCACTTTTTCCAGTTTTAATATTACTTAATAATGACTGGATGGTAAAGAAAAATATAAACATTCTTAATGAATATTTACAGTTAAGCTTATTTTTATTTTTTTATTTTACCTTTTGCTATCACTAGTGGGTCTGATTTTTGTACATTAAAATTAACTTCTTTTATCTTCCCTTTATGTTTGTAGGTGAAGAGGAATATTTCAGACTTGACAAACATCCCAGTCCGGCATCAACAGTGGGAAGGATGGCCTGCGTCAGCATCTGATGACTCTGTAAGAGACACAGGCACACAAAAATACAATAAAACATCAAACACTTGGTACTATAACAGTTCTACAGAAAGATGTCAGCATCTGTGTCCACTTTTCTCTGTGCTGTCCATGTATATTTTGCCCTCAAAGATTCTTTGATCCAAGAGAATCTTTTTAAAGATAATTAAAAGCCAAGCACAAATTGATTGATTTACATCATCTTACAATTTGCAGTAGAAACTGTTCCATGCTCTGTAATCCAACCCTAAAACCATCTGTCAGAGGCACAAGAGTAAGATGTTGAAGCTAATTAAGATGTCAAAGACTGTTCCCATCCCGTGTCCTCTATCTGTGGACATTAAATCTCACATCATTGAGTCCCGCTGACCTCTCCCGTCCCAGGGTCGCTATTCCCAGCCATTCACTCTGCACACAGTCAAGCTGATCAGAAGCAGCCCTCATACAGAACCTTGAGGAACCTCTGACCCCTTTTGTCTCACCCCTTCTTTGACAGCATACGTGTTCCCATGCTAATTGTATAGGATGGTTTATCATGCTACATTGAGGAGCTGTTGTGCACACATTCTTGTGTTAACCCCAAGCTAACGTTTTCCTTTTAGATCTTTGTGATTGTTGTTTGGTTTGGAGTATTGGTATTGACTTTGTTTCATCTCTTTACCAAGTGTTATTGAATGTGCCCCTATGCCAGGACTGACTCTACTGTAGCAACTAAACTGATTTTCTATTTAATTTTAAAAATATTAGTGCCCATTTATGATAAGTAAGGACAATTTGTTTTCAATCTGCAGTGTTTTCTAGGATAGAGTCTCTTCTATGTCACTCATTGTTCGTGTTTCAAAAAAGCAAATGAACAATCACCTCACCTGTTTTTATGTAAGATTAACAGAGAAACGAATACATTGCACTATTAATGTGTCTGGAAGGGAAAAGGACAAAAGGTTATGCATCCTTTCACTCCAGAAGATTGTTTTCTTTATTTTGTTCCATTACAGCTCAGAGCAGGCAATTGTAAAGCCGGTAACCACCAAACAAACCATACTGCTATGATACAGATTTGTCATTGTTTGCATTATCTTTGTAGACATCCAGTATGTGATCAGCTAACCACCCTGGATTGCAACAGAAATACAAATCTTGGTTCTAATCTGAATGCACATTGTGGGATGTTTGTGCCATGACCGACCTCAGTATTGTGTTCACGTATTATGGCTCCAAATGATTTACTTTTACAGTTTGCAACCACAACATTCAGATTTATGACTCTTCGCATTAACAGGGGAAGAGAGATAACCACAGACGTTTTTAAAACTGTGTTCAGGATGTTGATGTTTCCAGCTGCAGTAGACAAGGAATATGTGATTCTTCTGTGAAAAAGAACAAGAATGGGAACAATTCTTCAACATGTCTTACTTAGTTTTTGTGAAATTTGACCTGAATACCATTTGACTTTTTTATGTCATATTCTTTGCCCACTGATCACTGAAAACATTATTATATCACAATTAAATATAAAATATTTCATTTAGCTTCCATTTTCTTTTCCTTTGTAATCTCAAATAATCTATACCATCATGGAATTAACATTTAAAAACACTTTGATATATAAAATAATTGTTTAATCTTAAATAAATTCACTTGCAGTGTCTGAATCAGTCATTTAATAAAATATTTTGTATATTTAAAAAAAAAAAGTAGTTTAAGTGGTATTAGACAACCTTAGCACTAGCATCACTCTAGTGTGTGAACTTGTTTTATTACAAGCAAACCCAGACAATCTCAATGTAATGTTTAGATAAGTAAGGATAAATTAAAATAATTCCCTTTTTGTCTTTATATTTTTATGTCCTGTATCTGTGAACCTCAGCTCAGCTCCGCTCCCTTAGGTAGCTGTGAATATGATGGCTAGGGATCATGAAGAGATTGCAGCTCATTGTGGCATCATGGGCCCCATTGGCACCTGGCTAACACACATCTGCAGTGTCTGTGTTTCCTGCATGAGGAGATATTAAAAAGCACAGAGACAGAAGTGTAATAATGGCCTCTACTCTCGCCGCAGCCCTCTTATTGAAACGTCTGAAGGTATTAGCGGAGAAAGCCCAGGGCTTGGCGGGCCTAGCAGGCGGGTAGGAAGCCAGTGTTAGTGTCTAGCTCATTAGCCCAGTCTCATCTCCCGGGGTTTGGGCCAATAAACATGGCAGCCAGAGGCCCCAGATTACGTTTAGCTCTGCACACTAGCCCGCTTACAGTGGAATCGATTACTACTTAACTCTGCTTTGCCTTTAAGTGTTTGATATAACTGTTTTTGCATTTACGTTTGTGTGTGTTGTGTGTGCGTGTTTGCATTTGTGTATTTGCAAATGTGCCTGTCTTATTGTACACACTATGTTTAGGGCTGGATATTGAACTTTAACTCTTATTGAGTACCACTTGAGCTGTGCTGGAGCAGCACATTTTGAAAACGTCTCGTTCAAAATGGTCATGGAATTCTTGGTCAAATTGTTTGTGTTGTTTACTTATTCTCTTTTAGGCATTTCCTGATTTTTATATTCTCTTTGAGTTCACAATATTAAATTCAAGCTGATGTTAAGCTTGAATAGAAAAAATGTTGTTTTTTTGTTGAAAATGTGTTTTTCACAGTAAAAGTGTCATTTTGGTACAGCTGTGCAAACTGCGGTATTGTATTGGCAACAGTATTTAAACATTTCTTAAAGTAATGCCCAACACTAACTGTGACAGAACCAGTTTAGTTCCCAATAGCATGGATGCTTTAGTAGTTGAGTTGGTAGTTCCCAAAGAGACTCTATTCCCAGTCAGGTCGGTAGCTGCAGTTGCTGCACCGATGGTCATAAATTAAGTTTATCCACTATATATATTTGTTTGTACTTTTAACTTGTTCATCTAATTGATCAAACTGTTCAGAGTATCAGTTTCAGCTGTCTGTTGTTCTTGTCTTCTGAGAAAGATATTTGAGTGGTTGCATTGTTTGTTTATGTATTGTTGGAGTGTAGGAAATCACTTTGTTAGAAAGAAATTCTCACCTTTCAGGGAAAAACCAGTAGTTATGTGCTGCGTCACCCTCCCGGATACTGTCCACTCAATGTGTTTCATTGTTTATTGTGCTCTGAATTATTCAAAGCCTTATGGAGAGTTGAAATTGGATCACAATGGATAATGCTCATGTAACACTGAACAACAGATCAGTATATTCACTGCACTTGTGCTATTGTGTTCGGTGTTAGAGCAAGGATGCTGAATGTAAAAGGAAGTAGCACTAAATGTAGTTAAAGCAGTAGCAATTTGAGGCGATGTTCATTTTTAGTAGATAGATTGTTTTGACCTCAATCAAGTACTGGTCTGAAATATTTCTCAGTCATTTCCGTGTTCATCATAGATTCATTAGAAGTCCGTAGCCGTTTTTACACTGGGCAATAAGCCGCCGATAGGCTGGCCTTTTGCCGGCCTGGTCGGCGTGTTTACACAGAGGACGGCATATTGCCGTCCTGTTTTGGTCCGCCAATATGCCGCCTCGGAGGGTACACTCCGCCTCCATTGCTATGTAAACACGAGGCGTAAATGTGCCGGCCTCTGCGTGAGATGCGGAGGTGTCGATGACGTGCACTGTTGTGTGGCCGGGGAGTTTTAAAACCAGGAAACAGCTGATCACAGCAGTCAGTCCATCACTTCATCCGCGGACGTCAACATGAGCAACTGGAAAGCCGCTGAGATCTCTGTAGCTGAAAGCTAGCGGAGCTGTTTGGTTGACTCCGCTAGCTGTCCGCTAGCTGTGAAGCGGCCGGAAAACTATGAACGGTCGCTACTTTCAAATTAAAAGCCCCCCGCTAAGAACCCAGTTCTAAACTCCAATGGGGTGCTATGTAAAGCTCTTATTTTGAAGACAAACTCGTTGTCACTGTTCACTGCCCAACTTCGTGCTTCACGTCACGTCACATGTTTACGCCTAACCCAGAGGCGGCCAAGTGGCAGCTTTTGGAAAAGGAGGAATATTATGCCTCGTTTTTACAAAGAGAAGACGGCAATTTGCCAGCCTTACGTTGGAGTAAATGTGCCGCCTTCTCTATGTTAAAAGAGCTAGAGAGTACTATGTTCCACAGCAGCATTTCTTTAAATTGTATTTGTGTCCAGTGCATGGCAACAATCTTGGTAGAACTGGAAATGTCCTCTGTCAAAAAAAGTACATTTGTTGGACTTTGCTATAGTTAAAACTTGAATTCCAAACAGATTAAAACAAATACTCCAGCATTTATTTCAAATACCATGATCTAGCTCTGCCTTCAAATTCCTACTGATACTTGCAGCTTTGACAAAGCTGTTCTGAACAGTTCTGAGGATGATGACAGAGGTCTTGGCAACAGTTGACTGATTTCCTGTGGTGTTTGAAATACGCTGCTTGAGCCTCTTCCCCTGCTTCCTCCATCCCTCCTCTATCCTTTGCCTGAGCAATCCAGCATGGAGAGTTTCCAGAAAGGCCTCATCTCGTTGGAGCTGTTTTGACTGGCAGTCTTTCCTCAACACCTGTTGGAGTGATTGACAGCCAGTGGGACATCCTTATTTACTTCCCCTCATCTCTTCAGCCCCCACCACCAACCACCCTTCCTCCTTGCCAGTAATTGCTGACATTTATGCAGTGTTTCATGCTGTTTGCTAATGTATTAATGCTGTGGAGAGTTGGAGGTGCTCTGCCTTCAAGACCAGCACCACCCTCCATTTCCCAGCTGGCATAATGGAATCTCCTCTACCTGATAGGCGCCTACAAACTAAGGTTTTATGTACATGGGGGGGGCAACATAGCAACAGGGCTCAACATAGCAACAGGGCTCAGCCGTAAACTCGGGCAGAGTTCCCCCTCCCTTGTGAGATTGACTGCATTCAGCTGAGATTCTGCATCAAGTTAGTGTGTCTCATTTTCCATCTCTTCTTACTGTTTTTATGGGTTCTGTTAAGCTCACATTTAACGGAAATGATGATCTCTTCATTTTAGCAGGGGAGGTTCCTTCTTATTAGATTGGTCACCTATTAGATGCCCCAACTGCACAGGAGCATAGAGGCACAGCACCATGCTTGGTGTAAGAGACACCACCTTAACACCCACTGTTAAGCATCACCTCGATACAGCAGTCGTAAATTGCTAATTTAACTTTAAATTAATTTAACTTTAAATTAATTTAACTTTAAATTAATTTAACGTAAAGATTAACTGAGACGTTGATGGGCTTAACACAAAGTACACAAGCCTTATTATATTTATCTTTTTATGGAAATCAGACATTTAGAAAACACTATTGGCTAGTGGCCAATAATGAAATTATAGTTTAACGGATTAGATTAACAGAGCCAATAATATGAAGCCAAATTGCTTTCATTTCAAATGCAGCCACTACACGCTATGCGCCAATAAAGTTGGCCAATAAAGATGAAGTAGAAGAAGAAGAAGAAATAGAAGAAGAAAAAGACATGTCATCTCCAATTTGGATTTTGATTTTTTTTTTTTTTACAGTGTTTGAGGAACACAATTGCAATTTACAGTTCATGTTCCAAAGGTTTCAGAGATGAGGGAAACACATCTAAAACAAGAAAGGCATAGAAGAGCTGTGAATGATTAAATCATCAATCTTTACTCACTACATCTTAGCCTTAACTGTATCAGCTGAAAAATAAAATTCATATTGCACATCTCTAAGTATGAGATTCTCTAGTTCTGTATTTGCATGTGTGTGTACCCACATTGTACACACTGTGCAGACACTAATCATGAGATGCTCAAAGGAGCCTGAAACAATCAACAGGTGTTAAGGGTGGGGCTGACTTGGTTTGTCTATTTCTTCTTCTATTTTCTTTCAACCTGTCAAGTATAATTTTTTTCTCCTGATGGCACTGTTTTTCACCTGTGCTTCTTCCTCTATCCATCTCCTTTCTCTTAACTGTCTACTGTACTCCACTTCTGACAATGTTTTTCTTCTTTTGTTTTTTTTAACAACCTTAAAAACAAAATAAAATGTACAGTAAATTGAAGAGAAACCCAATATTAAAATGATCCCAGGGCAGAGGACTGTTAGCTTTTTGGTCAGTCGTTTTCCCCCTCCTGAAATCGGCCACAGTGTTTTCAACAATTGTGTCACAGGTGAGCATTGATTGTTCAACAATGTAATGGATCTTGTTTTCCAGATGTGACTATTGATGACACTCGTTGCCAGCCAGAACAGTGGTCTTAAGTCTGTGAGAGTGCCTTTGAAAAGACTGTGCATGACTAATTTTTTATTTGATTGGATGTTCAAACACACACTGACCAGTTCTTTCCTCGCTCCATCAAAGAGAAGGTGGTGTAAGGTGGTACTGTGGTTGCTGTCAGTGCAGCTGTCAGTAGTAATTATCTCACACTCACAGCCAGACACCTAATCCAAACACTGCCTACACTAGAAAAGAAAAACTGAAACACAGGGAGAATGAAGGGAGAGAAAGGAAGAGAAAGAAGGATAGAGAAGGGAAGAAAGAGTTGAAGAGGGGAGGGAAAGGAGGGAGGGGGCTGAGGGAGAGAGAAAATTCTTTCCCTGTATCGGCCCCTGAATGCTTCGAAGCCTCAATGCAAGTGTTAATTAAAAGAATCCAAAAAAGAGGAGCCAGTTCCTTTGTGTAGAGATGTGGGAGAGGGTCATTTGGGGGGGTTAACCTCACCCCCCCAGCCCCCGTGCCCTGCGGCGCTTCAGCCTTGTTTCCACGTTTTACCACTGAGCTGCCTAGCTGCACTTGTGTACCTCAACATCAGGAGAAGCCATCGGGTCAAAGCGAGGAAGAGGATTGAGAGGCACTCAACTCGTTTTTTTTCTTCCCCTTTTCACCTCCCCTCCTTGCATCCATGTCAGCCCAAACCCTCCAGGCTGTCTTTGACAGGGGAAGTGATCAACTTTATTTATACACTTATTAGACCCTCAGACGAAAGCCTCTCATTGTGAGTAGCGGGGGTAAAGGGTTTATGGGGATCCTCTCGGCAGCCGCTGTTAAAGATTCTCACGTTTGATTGCCACTCGATTGGGGAATAGACAGAATAGGCTTGGGGCCACGCCATCACATCCTTAAGGCTCAGACCCTGTATGTCTTTGTCTGATTCAATACCTACAACTCTCTCTCAGTGCTAATTCAACTCTCTGGCACCAATCATGTCTCAAATGGCTTTTCTTTAAGTCACTGTCGGTGTTTTTTTCTTTCGTTTAACAATCGCTACCTTCCTTTATTTCTACTCTCTGGGATTTTTTTCTCATTGCTTTGTTAAGTTCTCTGGAAAAAATATGAATACCAGAAAGATCTAATAAACAGGACCAGAGTACTAAATCAGTTAGAGTTAAGTTACACGAGCAAAGACGAGGCAATTCGGTTAAGTGTTCTTCGTAGGTGTTCCAGGGATACTCAGCTGTCCTTGCTGTGACATTACACACTTGTTATTGTCAAGAGTATGCTCGCTACTAATTGGTAATAGACAAGAAATACAATACGCATGTACTCCTCTGTTACTGTGTCAGGGGTGACTGACTGTCTGAGGCCTCATAGCAAAGGTTTTGATTAATTGAGAAGTTGTGTTTATCATGTATATATTTGTCATATGCTTCACTGTTAGCTTTAGCGGTGATGTCATTCTTGGTTTGTGTAGTTTCAGAATTGCATGGCAGTCTAGTCGCTGTTTTTTTTTTTAGGAGTTTTCTTTGCTTAAGACAACACAGAGAAGGAATACTCATCAGGATATTATTCATTCTCGAACTCTCCGGGGAGATATTGCATTTTTCATATCTTCTCTTTGGTTACTGAGCTGGTGGGAATTTAAGACACAGCGGTCAGTATTATAATCAGTATTTCCAGAGTCAACTTTATTTTCAGACTGCAATAAATTGTAAAACGGTTGTTCCTCTCCGGGGGACCAGTGAGATGGAGTTCATTATCTAAGGTTAGGAGGTCTAAGTATAAGTAGGAACAACCACATCAAAGAAACAAAGAATGTGGTTGCACCCAGGAATTAATAAAATCCTCCATCATGGTGTGTGTAATTTTATATCAAAACAATGATAGACATCGTGATATTGTATGTTTACTGCAAAATCAATGAAGAATTATGAATTAACCACCTGACAAATAAAGATCATAAACAAATGTCAATATTGCCATGAAGCACTCCTGCTCATTGATTTATACTATCACTGGAAATGGTCTAAAGCTGTATTTCCAGTGCAGGAACAGAGACTAGGAACCTTTGGACCTTTGTGTTACCACTGCTGGGACAAGGGTCTAGTTCACATTAACTGGACATTATTTTACCCCCCAAATAGTCCCTGCTTGAAGGATAGTATAGCCCTGAGCATTTTGACATGGTGGAGGACTTGCAGCATTTTATTTTCAGCCATGATGTTTGTTTTTAGTAAATTGTGCTTCGATACATTAGCATGGAGTTACAGAAAAAAGCATATGACTGATAGCCCAATGACAAAGTGGTACAGTTGAAAGCAGGAAAGTATGTGTGAAAAAAGCTTTTGCTTTTTCACAGGTGAGCTGAGTAATTAGGCTGATCTTTGCGGGTCTTTAGATCATTCTAAGAAAAGTAGACAACAGGCTGAAGGAACCTTTTCGTTCTTTGAAAAGTAATTTCCAAAAAACTAAATTTATGTCATCATGGTATGTATCATCTTATTGCCCTAGGTGCACCTAGTCATGCATGTAGCTCAGACACAACTGTTCAAATACATTTTTGTGCAAACATTGTTGGTCTTTGTTCCAGCGAACTCACTTTCTCACATTGAAAAAGATAAGGTACTGTGAAAAGACGGAAAATAATAGCCACCAGACACTTCAGTTCTTATCAGTGCTAGGTACACAGCAGTACTCACTCGTAAGTCCATGTTGCTGACAAGGTCTAGTGGTTACACTGTTCTCTCCTGCTATAGAAGCTGAGGCCAGCATGAGGAACCGCTCTACTTTAAAAGAAACACAGCGAGACAAACTCCCTGCGGTCTGTGTCGCCCCTTTTCAGACTCAATTGGCGTAGCATGTAATCGTCTCCTGATTCAACCATGTCCAGCTGCTCTTTGTGTTTCTTAGCACCTTACAATGGAGCAGATCACAGGACCTCTGCAGGGGACGAGCAGCTTCTCTGCTTCTTATCACACCCAGCCTGCCTCAGACCTGTTGTTAAGAAGTTCACTCTCCCAGAAAAGTTTCTGCATGAGTTTTCTGCTTTGCTCTCAACAATTCCTCAGTGGATATAATGTTGCATTATTGTGACAAGTGGCAGTACATTCAGGCTAGAAGTCACGGTTTGATTGTTTGTTTGATTGTGCACCACTTTTTATAAGCTAGGTGTCTTCAGTTTCACACTACTTCCTGCAACCGCCTTGCCTGTATTGTTGATGTCCCTCTGGGTCAAAGCCAGGAGACACCAGCTGTAATGAGTCCCTGCTGAACGCTGACATTTTCAGTCCTGGCTTTGGATTTGGCAGCTCATTAGTCAGGTGTTCTCTTACTGTAAACCACCATCACATTATTGGCTACTACAGGTGTACAGAAACCTCATCAAGGTTTTTTCCCTGATAGGTGAGATGAGCATGGCTGTGTTTGAAAAGTGATGAACTATGTCATGAAGTATTATCTCGATAAAGGAAATTCAATGAATAGTTTATACAAAATGACCACATAGAAATGCCTATTTCTTATTATGTTGTGATTTATATAAAGGTACTTGAACATTATTATGTTTCTTCTTTCATTTAGAACCTATGAACACATTTTCATTGAAGCGTTTAACAAAATATTAATTATAGAACAGAAGATCAAAAACACTTTTCAACTAAGTTTAGCTGCAAACAATAAGTTTAATATAAGATGTGAGTATGGTTAAAGATTTCAAACATTCAAATAAAAACTCTTTTTGAACTGATTTGAATTGTAGCAGCAAACAAAACAAATACAGGCCTTGCATAATTGGCTGTATAACAACTTTTGTTGGCTCGCATTCATAGACTCTCAGTGCTGTTTCACATGATTCTTGCATTGGTGACAAAAGAAGTTAGTCATGTATAAGTCGGTTATGAGGACCTTGTAAAATGCAGTTTAAGATGTGATTATTTTTGGGTCCCTGTCAGACTTTTTTTTTCCAAAGTCTGTGCAACACAAGTAGCCCCTCTTTTGGTTACGAGCTCCTCGTGTTGAGCTTGATTGGCCGGAGTCCTTCTCCTGTTTGGAATGAACCCTTTCTCTATCACATTCATTCTTCTGCATGTTTGTTTGTGTTGCATTCATGCAAACTTCCTGCCTGCATGAAGAAAATTTTTCCCCGCGATTTTTAACTTGAAAGTTACCTAATGTGGATTAAGACTGTACAAGTAATCAAATATCATAGTACATG
>OMLP01045217.1:3946-16443 GCA_900302685.1 Spondyliosoma cantharus | reverse complement strand
TATACATATCAATCAATCAGCCTATCAATGTTCACTCTGCCTATCCCTTATTACTGCCGCTTGCTACATTACCATGTATGGTTGAGGTATGGAACATGGATTCAAAATACCAAAATGAGTAGTATAGCTAAATTTTTAACTATAACTACTTTCTAACTATAACAGAATTTATAGGTGGCACTGCCAACTCAAATAACGACAAGTCTTCTTTGTTCTTTATGCAGTCCTAATAGGAATGGTAATTACATCCATATGATGATTACATTGCACAGACGTATGTGACTGATTGTTGTGTCTATTGAAATATATTATATTGTATTGTAGCTGTCAAGCTGCTGTTTGCATGGCTGGCTGCCTCTGACTACACATGTCACTTTGGATCATCACTGGTCACTTTAACCTGCCTTTCACTGCACGTCATTTCATTTCTTTGTCCTGTTGAGTTCATCCCAATATGTATAGTCTTATGTATAGTCTTATGTATATATCTGCTTCTGTATTTTTCATTTGTATTTATGTTGCTTTTTTTTATTCGTTTTTTGACTTTTTGATTTCTGTATTGCTGCTGCTGTAACGCCCGAATTTCCCCACTGGGGATCAATAAAGTAATATCCTATCCTATCCTATCCTATGATGAGTGGATGCCTGGGGGAGGTTAAACCCTGATGAGTGCAGGTGGCAAGCATGACTTGATGGTAGATGCTGTAAGGTTTATCATACAGTACCTCGGCTCCTTAAATACAATACTCTTACAAACCGATTCTCCATTAATTTTAAATAGTAATCAGAAGGATTTTTTACTCTGTGGATTGACATCCCCAAATGTATTACATTTGCAGCAATGATTATATTATAATGTTCTCTCTGTAGAACTGTTGATCTCTCAACCATGGGAGCTGTAGAGGATTTCACCCTTGATAAAGTACAGTTTAGTATAGGACACGAGAACCAAAAGTATTTAAGCAAGTATACACTGATCAGCCACAACATTAAAAGGACTAACAAGTTACGCAAATTACACTGATCATCATACAATGCAATGTTCCTCTGGGAAACCCTGGGTCCTGGCTTTCGTGTGGATCCACTTAACATGCACCACCCAAACGTTGTAGGCTAGAATTAAAGACTCTTTGGCATTTTTATTGATAAATTGCATTAATGTATCAATGAACATAAAACTTTGACCCGATAATTGCACTAGAAGAATAGTAAGGGCATCACAGAAGTTATTTAGAGAATTCCGATTCTTTGCATCAAATCTTATGGCAATCCATCCGACAGAAGTCAAGATATTTCAGTGGGCAGCTAAGTGAGGGACTTACGGACCACAACCACCTGATACTGCTATCCTGAAAATATGTAAAGTTCTTAAAAAATAAAACCCCAGATTGGGTATAAAGGGCATACTGGCCTTAACTTAACTTAACACTTAACTTTCCAAGGAACTTTTCTGAAAATCAGGAAATTTGTTTTGATTAGTAAATCCATGATTTAAATTTAGCTTTACATATAGAGGATGTTAAAACCAGCGGAACATTAGATGATGTATATGTGCAGTGTCTGTATGCTATGTGCTCAGCAGGGACATTTATACATTTCTGTTCCTGTTAATTCTTCTCAAGTCTCAGGTTTCACACACAGGACTCAGGTCTCAGAATCAGCATCTGACCAAATGTATGGTCTCTATCTCTCCTTCTGTTCCTGAGTTATGGTGTTGAATAAGAAGATTTCCTCGAGGCATTATTAAGATAATTCAATCAGGAGAATTGGATATACAGACGGTCAACCTCGCAATATATTGGTTCGAGCTATGGCTGTTGCCGGCACAAAGGGACAAAAGGCTTCCAACTAAAATGCTGCAGTCAAAATTCATGAAGATTACTTTATGCCCTTAAAACATTATCCTGACAACTTCATGAACATGATCATCATAGTTATGTGCATCCCATCAGACTGACACTTTTAAAGTAAAACTCTAGCAGCTATAGATGCAGAAAAAAACATTGAGCGAACTCAGCAGAATATCAATGAGACAAACCAAAATCTGCTGCAGAGTTGATGGAGGAAGGCTGAATATTTTCACAGACTTTCAAAAAAAAACTAATTCTCCTCTGATGAACCACGATTCCTGCAAATGAGCCACTCACTTCCGTTTTTAATGATTGTTAAAGCACAAGCAAGCAAAACATTTTCCCTTAAAATTCTGTGTAATCTTACCTTCAGTTCAGTTCATTTTAAAATACATTTTTAATAAAACACAAAATGTGATCTTATGTTCAGTAAATTGGAATTTAAATATAACACTTTTATTTATTTAACTTGCTAACAGTAGACTATGCATGAACTATTTTTTGTACTCCTTATCATGGTTTTTCCACTACTATGGTGCCAGATTATTCCGTCAGTTATGGTGAACATAACTGAGTTCAAGATACTTCCTCTGTGAAATTTGTTGCTCAGGCTTCTGGCGTTTTTTTGCTATGTGTGCTACATTTTGCTACTGTGCCTTTTTGTCTGTGATTGGATCTCAGCTCATGCTTTTTTCCTCCTCTGTGTTCAGATTCTCCAGCATCATTCTGCTCAGCTCTCAGCATCTCTGGCCCACCTGAAAACTCTCACTGTCATCTCCAGACCACGCCACACAACCTGCCTCCCATAACGTTTCATTGTTTAACATTTGTTTGTTATATAAACACCCTTGGACTGTTTACCAGTTCCATACAAAAACTCCCACTCTTGGTTCCAAATAATGCATATGCCGGTCCACACATGCATGCATGTTGATTCATGCAGATCAACTTAATGCTCACCTTCAGTGTGAATGTATATCCAGGCAGACAGTATTTGTCTGGTACTTTTGACAAGGGTCTGGCATTGGTACCGGCCAGGGAACTTCCCCTGGATTGTGTTGACCTCAAGGACACGGCCTCCCACCAACATTCTGTACTGTAGACCTTGACCCAGTCCAGGACGCTGGGTCTGGGCTGGACCTGAAAACTCCCTAAGGGTCTGGTTGTTGTAGTCCCAGTGCACTGGTAGTCTGTGGTCAGGAACAACTGGACAACCTGTTGAAAGACACAATGAATGTAAAATAAAATACCTGACATTTTAATGGAGTGAAAAATGTTGGAAACTTTTTTGACTTTGGGTGAAGGAGTGCAAAGTCTGATCTAAATGTCTTATAATGATTTCACTTAAAGCTAGGGTCTACAATCCTGGGGAGCTAGCAAGAGAGCTAGCAAGATTTGAAAGTGGCACCTCCTCTAAGTTCCACCCCCCCATCCCGTCAGTGCTCCGTCAAAAGCCACGCCCCCACAAACTTGAACGCGCATCTGGCAGTTGGACTCAGCAGGGAGAACATGACCTGTACAGGCGTGGAGGAGGGAGGGACAGAGGGGGGCGTAGGCAGAACGAGACATTTTCTTTCTATTCGGGCCAGATAGCACGGATTGGTCAGCTTTTTCTCAGTCCTACAGCTGCCACAGAGGTCTGATTATTTTCGTTCCTTTTTCTGAATACATAATGTATTGACTACTCTCAGGATAGAAGGACCATTTCACCCAGTATAACAAAATGTGTTTCTGAACAACATTACAGACCCTAGCTTTAATAGTCAGAGTCAGCCGAAGACTTCAAGTTTGAAAAGGAACTTTTCAGACCTCTGTGGCCTCAGCTCGCGGCCATCTGACATTAGCAACTATTAGCATAACACACTTGAATCTTCAACTGAACTGTTGGAGGTTGAGCCAATCAAATCAATACCATCCATCTACTCTTCTGAACTGATTTAAATTATATTGAGGCAGCTAGCTGCAAGCTGTCTGCTAGGCTTCACCTAAGCCAATTAGATAAACAGCAGCCTTGTTAGCCTTAACCAGCAGACAGCTGCTACAGCTTGAGAGCTCTGGATGAGACAGCTGTGGGCAGAGCTCAGAGCCTCTGGACCTGGAACACCTGAAATTGAGGAGAGCAGAGAGTTTATGTTCTAAATTTTTGGGATTAAAATGTGGATTTATCTCCACTATCTCTCCTCAACCTGTCTGCAGCAATAAGCTGTGGACGTGCCATAATCCATTGAAATGTACTGTAATTCTCTCTTATTTGACTACTGCATGGAGGCAAAGTAGTTTGCTTTATGAACGTACAATGCAAAGATAAGAAACTGCAGATTAGCAGAAAGATCAGAACTCTCTGGTGAATGCTTCCTTGGTCAGAGACAAATTGAACACAAACAAATGCACACACACTCTCAGTTCCAGTTGTTGCTTGCTATGCTGTGGCTAATGTAGGTACAGAACAGAATTCTGAATAAGTAAACCTGCAATCAAACTCACTTGAATAACGTGAGGTCAGATTTGCAAATCTTTTTGTTTGAACACATATAGCTTGTTAGCCTTAGCTAGATTGGTAGCTTCCAGCTAGATGGTCATGTTTAACTAACTATGCTTTATTCAGCTCTGTCCATACTGCACCTCTTTACCAATTTTTGATTAGCCAATAGCTAGGTGGAGTCAGGTACTGCCAAGATGGAGACGGCCGGTACTGCCCACTTTGAGCTTCATCTTGGCTTCACAAACCCATGGGTGACATCAGAGTGGTTCTGTCCATCTTTTTTCTTACAGTCAGAGGTTCATACCAATGTGCTTTCCATGTTAAAACATCTTGATGTTAGCAATCAAATTTATTCAATTATTTATTGTCTTTTTCGGGTGTTTTCACTTTAAAAAATGTCAATCCCCCAAATCCCAAAATATATTTTCTCACTTCCCTTTGGTGGGATCTCTCCATGCAAATAGTTGGAGATAAATATATTTTAGTTTCTCTGCTACTGTGTGAACAGGAGTACAAACAGGCTGTGTACCAAGGTATGTTTGTGTGTGTACCTATACGTAGATTGTCTCCAGATTTGATAAAGACACTTGTTCCATGCCGTGACGCCATGAGGACCCTTCTTCTGTTCAGCTCTTGTGAGACTAGAGCAACTCTGCTTCCTCCAGCAGGGTTTCGACCTGTATATATTCAAGTGCGCACACACACACACACACACACACACACACACACAAAATTGTATTTCAGATAAAGACTATCAACCATGATAAAAATGAACAGTTTTTGTATTATCTGAGCAGGTGTGTTCATATTTGCGGTGTACGATTGGAAGTTCTGTAGATTTTGTGTATGAACCTACCAAGGACTTGCAGGACAGTAGATGCAGTCGACTTTCCGATGAAGTTATTTGCGGTGCAGGAATAGATGCCTTGGTTTTTCAGAGAAACGTTTCTGATCCACAGTGAACCAGATGGTAAAAAAACAGCACCAGAATCTAATGGTCCATTCTTTCTGTACCATCTCACTGTGGGCTGAGGAACGCCTGACAGACAGAGATCACAGAGGACCAATAAGGACCAATAATAAGTATCCAACTCCTGACCACCTAATGACGGTAAAGCACACCCTTGAGTGTAATAAAGTTTAAATCTGAAAGTATAAGAGATGGAATGATAACTACAGCCTGCAACACTTTGCTGAAGTAAATCTTATATTTAAGGTGGCAGAAGTGGCCAGAACGCCCTGTGAGTGTCATTCAAGTTCACAATAAAACATCCAATATGTGGTGAATTATATATATGTGATATGCGGTGTTGTATTCTCAGTTTAGTCTACTTTATTATGATGCCTGTGGAGATGTCCTGCCATATTTGTTGTGTTGCCTGTGGATACTTATTACGTGTCACTCCATGGTCCATGTGTGTGATGTGTTGGGAACCCCCGCTGATCACTTTGCCTAAAGGGGAAGCTGCTAAGTTGTTCTGCTGCTAGCAGCAGTTAGCTTAGCTAGCTACTAGTTATTGTTTGTCCTCATCGACAAATAAATGTAAACAAATATCAGTAAAGTCAATACAGTTAATACTGTGTGTTTTAAACTGGGGCACAAGACTGAACCAAAGTGAAAGTAAAATGTAATGCTACACAGAGAAATGTCTGCTGGGCTGTAGAATTTATCCATGCTAAATAACCCGTCCTGTTGCTGACCTGTTCTACTCTGAGCTCGGGTCATGTCTCTGCCAGTTAAACGTCCTGGTCCTACTGTGATCGTCAGCATCCACGAATGTGTTTTAAATGGCACACAAAGCCAAACTGAATGAATACACATGACACATTATGTAGGGATTCACCGATACTGATACTGGCATCGGGTATTGGGCCTATACTGAGCTCATATACTAATACTATCAAAAATTCACCGATACCACACACAGATACAACTTTATTGTATTAGGCCTTACTTTCCATGTAACTGAAGACCCCGATCAGAGTGCGGCTTGTCATTTCTTGCTCAAATCTATGCATTCCAGGGGATAAACATTGCAGTGTAAGGTGATTGACAGACGGAAAGACAAGTGAGCGATACAGGGAGAGAAGACAGAGACGGATGAACCGGAGAAAGAGAAAAATAACCACACATTCTAATGAATTTTCCCCCAGAGTCGCTTGGATTTTTGGTCAATACAAAAAGCCATTTACTGATGGAGGGGTTGTCAAGGAATGCAGTGCAGTGCAGTGCAGTGCAGTGCAGTAGCTGAAACCTTACTTGAGGGAAAAACAGAAACAGAAATGTTATTTTTTTTTTAAATTAAGTACTTTATTTTAAGATGCACAATTTTTAAAGAGCCATTTAATTTTATATTTATTATATATTAAATTTTTATATTTATTTATATTTATTTTTATTTAATTTACTATCATTTGTTGTAACAAGCAGAGAAGAAAATGATTCCTGTCTTCCAATTCAGTGCATCTGTACGGAGCCCTTGAGGTGACATGGATGTGTTTTTTTTTACTTGCATGCACGAGATAGTAATTAAACAGTCGCCCTATTATAATGGATTGAAACCATCTTGACAAAAGTTAATAAAGTGTATTATTATTATTATTATTATTATTATTATTAACGGCATGAGGTACAGGTATTTTGATGATCCACAATGATTATCCAGGTGTAGGTTTTATTAGCTATCATGCTAGGCATGATGATGTCTTAGACTTAGACTTAGACATGACTTTATTAATCCATTTGGGAGGTTCCCTCGGTGAAATTGAAGGAGGAGTTGTCAAGGTAATCGTAGTTTGGTTATAATTAATTTATGAAATAATGCTGCAGCAGTGACTACTGGCAATCAGCAATTAAACAAACAATTAACAATGGATGCAGGTGCATATAGTATCATATTCATGTGAAAGTTGTGACAGAAAACCTACATTTACTAAAATACCATCAGTTTTCCACGACATTCTCACCACATTATCTCGGTTTTCATGGTGACACTAAACACCTTTGTTCTGTGCCGTTATTATATATAACACACTACTTTATACCACAAGGTGGCACTGTTGTAAAAGGCAGGTCGTAGTTATTGAGCTGTACGTAGAGGTCAAAGTGCAACAATATAGCGACTACTATGTGCGATACGGCGCTGCAACTGAGAACTATGTTTCAATATAAGTTGATGAAGTAAACAGCACTTAATAACAATACATTTATTTTATAGAGCGCTTTTCAGGTACTCAAAGACGCTTTACAGGTTAAAACAGAAGTATAAAAACAACACACCTAAAATAGAAAGAAAAGAAACAAGTTACAGATACATTAAAAGCGATTTTAAAAAGGTGAGATTTGGTGAGTGTTTTGAAAGTATTGAGTTCTGTACAGTCTCTGACCCTTGTTCATGATTCTAGCCTCCCATCATTGTTGAGTTAACACCACAACATTCACTTCATTCAATCATTCGAGCCAGAGCGCCATTGCATCTCGCGCGCACAACTTACTATCTCACGAATGCGACTTACTATCTAGTGTGCACAAGTTTAAAAAAAAAAAACACAGCCATGTCACCTCCTGGGCTCTCTACATCTGCAACCTAATAGTTATTTTTGTGGTAGAAATATCGGTATTGGTACTAGATATCAGCAAGTACACAAATGAAAATACCAGTACGCATACATGGTTTGCAAAAAATGGTATGGGTGCGTTTATCCAAAAGGTGACTCCGTCTCAACTTTTTTGACTTCCCTCTTTAAAATGAATGGGAAAACCTGAGATTTCACTGCAACGTCAGATACAATGCGAATCCACTCACTGCGCTATGACATGCTATGGCAGTTTTTTCCCTCTTGGCAAGCCTGACAGACGGGACACTAAACTGGGCTAAATCCTCGATTCCACCTTTGATTACAGAGGTCGAGATCATGATGTAATTTCGATCGGTATCCGACTTACAATCAAGATTGTGAAACCCCCATTTATTACTGAAGCATATATTACTTATGACAGAAAGACAGTCATCAACTTTGGAAAAGGGGGGGTCAGGGAGGGATTAAGTGCAGCTGACCATTCGATGATTACTGCTCAAAACATCTTGTGACTACTGAGCAAGACCGCCTGGTACAAATGTCCTCCAGAACAGTGTTACCACTCCAGGAAGAGGGAGAAGAGTAATCCAGCTTGGACCTAAGGCTAATGTCAGGTAGCAGGAGATACGATGTATGAAAGACTAAGGCTAACCCAGCAATGGGAAATAAGAGACTACTGTGCCCTGTGCAAACTGAATATCTGCAACTTGATTTTACTCACTGAGGCTTGACTGAAAATATGAGTGATGCCATTACACCTGATTTCATTGCTACCAAATGCATTCCATTACAGTACATCAAGTGAGGAAATACGCTTTTTAGTTGCTAATTATTTTTGACCTACCAGTTACAGGGCAGTCCAGAGTGAGGTTGGTGCCAGTGCCAACGCTGACTCGTCCACCAACTGTGACCCTCAAGCTGTGGCCCACCACCGTCCCATGGTCTGAAACATTCCTCCATGACACTGTGATGGCCGGTGGCTCTAAAGTTTCATACACAGTTTATGTCACTCATGCAGTAATGAATGTGAAAATGTAATCTCTCTTGCTGTGCTGTTGTCATTTGTGTCAAATCTAGCTTTTTGCATGTATTTTAGAAAGTTATTAATGCAAATCCTCAACATATAAAAGCGAACATATGTACCTGTGTACATGTTAGAAACCAGTGGAAGATATATAATGACGTGTTGTCTAATTAAATTCACTTTAGTGGTGACATTCACCACTGATAACTAAAGATACAGTTGATAAACTATCAGGGGGAGATCTGTGTGATTTCGACTGAGACTGCCCCTCACCAAGCCTTCATGATAAAATAAAATAAACTCAAAACATTTAAAGAAAGGGTGTTCATAGTGCACAGTGATGCTCATCACACCAACATATCTTGGAATCTGTGTGGATTAATACATGACAGCATTTGTGTTGTTATTCATGGTATGAATTGCTGCTATATGAGTAAGCTTAAATTTAATGTTATGTTAAGTACTTTGTTATGTTTTATGAAATTATAGATGAAGTGAATGACAATGACACTTGAGACTAGTGTAGTCAAAACAAAGGACACACCTGCCACCAGTAACTCAGACGTCTCTGAGTCTGATCCGTGCGCATTGGCAGCTGTGCACCTATACTGGCCTCTGTCCACCACTCTGGGCTGAATGATGTGGAGTCGTCCAGAGCTGTCCCAGGACACCCTGCACAGACAAAGAAAACATGTTGTTTGTTTTCTATGTTTTTGTCAGTTTTACCTGACCAAATGAAGAAGAACCACTCTTGAGAACTACAACGCACTAAGACACTAAGTGAGATTCTTTAATGTCCGTCTATCCACAAAAAGTCTTGTTGGCACAGCGTGTGTCATGTGACCTCCAGTTTCAACTACACCAAGCTCCCCTCACAGCACTTTTGCTGGGTAAACTTGTGAAGGATGTCTACATGGGACATTTTGGAATAATGTCAGTTAGCCTTCTATAATCTCCTAATTGAAGTTGGCTAATTGTCTTGTCAGTCATTTAGTCTGTCTGTTTATGTTTCATGTTGGATTAAGATGGCGCCGCGTGAGTGGCAGCCTGTTAAGGCAGCTCTCTCTCACCTGTGAGCTCAATTCTCTTTTAATATTTCTTTCAGTACTTTTTAACTGTTTATAATTACTTCTTTTTGGAGCTCTCTCTCTGGACAGTATGGAGGCCCTGGTGTTATTACTGCTTTTTTCGCTGTTTTCCGCCCTGTTCAGGGAACCTGTACACAGCCCTTTGTTTACAGAAGGGATCAGCTGTTGACCCTCAGAAGCACTGCTGTGCCATAGGAGGAGACGCTACATACCCATTCTCCCGTCTGTCATCATAGGTAATGTAAGATCTTTCTCCAACAAGATGGACGAGCTAACGGCGCTGACCCTGCATCAGAGGGACTACCGTCAGTGCAGCATTATGGTGTTCACGGAGATGTGGCTAACTGCGCTGACCCCAGACACTAATATGGATGGCTTTCAACTGCTGCTGGCAGACAGGATGGCAGAGAGCAGTAAGAGGAAAGGAGGAGGGCTGGCTGTGTTTGTTAATGACAGATGGTGTAACTCTGGGCACATCACTGTTGGAGAACTGGTCATCTGTAAGGACATTAAACTTTTAGCTGTTAGCATGAGGCTGCAATACCTCCAGAGGGAGTTCACAAAGGTGATCGTGTTTGCAGTGAATATGCCCCCCTCTGCTAACACTGATGCAGCTGCACCCACAGACCCTCTTCCTCATCTCTGGGGACTTCAATCATGCCTCTCTGTCCTCCACCCTGCCCACATTCAAACAATATGTCACCTGCCACACCAGAGACAATACAACACTGGACTTATCTGACCACAACCTGGTGCATCTCCTGCCTGTGTACAAGCACCCTGGTTAACAGGCAACCAGTGGAAACTGGCACAGTTAAGGCATGGACTGAGGAGTCTGAAGAGGCTCTTAGGGACAGTTTTTGACTCGATTGGCGGGAAGATACATTTCTCGTTGGGAGGACACCAACAGTTTAACAGGCTGCATAACGGACTATATACATTTCTGTGTGGATAACACTGTACCGACCAAGACTGTATGGTGTTCTCAAACAGCACACCCTGGATTAATCCCGACATAAAGGCTCTCCTTACGGAGAAAAAGAGGGCCTTTAGGTCAGGAAACAAGGAGGAGCTGGAGACTGTGTAGAAGGAGCTGAGGTGAACAGGTGAACATCCAGGGACCAGACGTTGAGGTGGTGACAATTACACGTACCTGGGAGTTCACTATCCACTTGATAAACTAAAGTGTGTAAAGGAGAGGCAGTGCCTGCCCTGACTAATTTGGTGCCCTAGGCAAGGTTTTAATGAAACGCTAGATTCTTAACAAGAGCCGTTTACTTCAACAACTTATGAAGGAACATATTTCTCGGTAACTGCGCATATCATAACGTACATAGGTAGTCTTGCTGAACTCTGACCTCCCTACGTACAGCGTGCTTACTACAACCTGCCTTGTACAACAGTGTCCCCTTGTGACACAAATAATTATTGTACATACAATAACAGAACACAACATCTCTTCTCTCTGTAAAAGATTACAATCTCAAAATTCTCAATCTCAAAAAATAATTTTACAATAACACTGCAGTTGCACCATGGAACTAACAAATATTCTTACTATACCTTTAGCATAGGAAAAAAGACAAATAAAGCAGCTTAAATCAGAGACGCCTAACATGTGACAGCAATTCAACTTGTGAAAAAATAAGGATTATTCTGTACTTAACTGTCAATAATACGTCTAGCATATAACCAGTAATATGTTAACGTTGTTAACTATTTTCACTATAAAAATCAAGTCATTACAATCAGCTTAGCTATCAAAAGATCGCTGCATATTACATCCCGATCAGGAGGAATAAACATTAAGTCATTGGGCCTTAAATTATCCATGCATATAGTCTTTAGTACAAAGTGCATGTGCATTTAGCGTATGACCCGAAAGTAAGGCGCAAGGTGCAAAGGGGTTGTATTAGTCCCTTAATTAATCATAGGTAACATACCTTTCCGTTTGCCGTAACAGAGTGCCATCTTTTGACCAGCTGATTTTGGGAGGTGGGAAGCCCTCTGCAGGACAGTGTATGGTCAGTGATCGGGTGGCGTTGGTGACAAGGGCACTATTTCCAATGCTGACATTGATGTTCCTCTGAAATGTCAGTGGTGGGGTCTGCTGCTGTCTGAGGATCACTGGTCTCTTCACAGCTATCGCCAAAGACATGCGCTCTGACCAGTTGGGCAGCCTCTCTGTAGGACAGGGTCAGATACAAACACAACAACAGGGAACAAAAGTTGTATCCTTAGAACAGAGACTTAAGGCTGATTTATGGCTGCATTTAGGCTCTATGCAAAGCGGATGATGTAACTTGCGCAAGTGCCATAGTAAACATTTTTAGATGACACATTCCAGACATGTAAAATCAATTTAGTTTAGCTCGGAGCATTGGTGTCTGATTTAACATACTTGTGTTGACCATTTCTATAGCCCTACACATGTGCGCTGGTGTGTCTGTTGCTGGCAGCAGTGGGGGGGGGGG